>JAHWFP010023492.1:9197-59682 GCA_023313725.1 Lithobius niger
GTTTTCATTGGAGAGCACTAGACCGGAAATGGGGGATTATTGTCGTTGCTAATCGGGGAGGGAAGACGGTGGGGAGGGGGAGTTGGGGGAGGAAAGAGGCGCTAATTGAGCAGGGCCTAATCGAATCAGAGAAGTGGTGCGAATAAGACACGCTAAAAGAGACTAGATGCAGCACACAATTAAGGATTCCCTCTTCCCCAATAGCACAAAATGGGATGGTTCCAGCACAACTGGTATCTTAAAGAAAAACAGCAACACACACCAACAAGAAAAACTCGCCATTCTCAGAGGGGGGGGGGGTTAACAAATTTTCACTTGTACATTTCAGTTTGTGACATTTAAAAGAAAAAGTTAACTGGGGAATCTTGGCGTCCAATTGGCCGTTGATTAACGTTTTGTTTCATCCTTTTTTAAATCCATATTTTCCCATTCGTTCCCTTAGTTACCTTCTTCCTTTATTTACCTTTATTTACTTTACATTACGTATACTAGTTTGTATATTCTCCCTGGCTTTATTTATTTATTTATTTACTATATTCACACATTATACATTGTTCATTTACTTTATTTAATGATTTGTATATTCTGTATTGTTGTGTTTATTTATTCATGCGTTTATTTATTTATTTACTTTATTCACACATTGTTTATCGTTTATTTGTTTTATTTATCCTTTATTTATAATTCCCTTTAGTTACCCTATCATTTAGAATGTTGGTTTGTATATTCTGTTCGGATTTATTTACTTATTATACTCTATATTTATCCTTAATCTATTTACTTACTCATTATTTATCCTTTATTAATTTTATCTACTCACTCTTTATCCTTTATTCACATGCCCTTCTTTATTTACTGTCTCATTCATATTTTGGTTTGTAATTCTATATCTTATAGGTCCTGAGTTATACAACCGTTTACAAATCTTACACGAAATCGGGCGAACTCTTTAAGACGCGTAAAGACCATCGTCATTCAACGTAAAACTAACGCTTTAATGGTGGCATCGTTCGATCTATATACTAACTAGTACCGGTGGTATAGTCGTTGGCTAGGAAGGGGATCCTGGAAAAGGTATCTCGTCAATCCGACCTGCGTAGTGTGAGAGACACTACCATCCTCCTTTAGCGGCAAGCTTTCATTCCTTGTAACACGTCTAGTGAAACGAGTGAGCTGGGTCACCTATACAAGCAACATTTTGCTTCGGATGGGTAAAGCGTTAGAATTTTCAAAAAAATATTCGGCAAAACAATGACAATTGTGTGAGGTAGCTTTACTTAAAACTCTACGCTATGCCGAAGCTGATTATGAAAGCTCAGGTACTGATTAATGTCAGTGGTAGTGTAATACTGTACACCAGTCTTATATTGAAACAGATGTTTTTAGAATTTGGTGCATCTAGGAAACATTTCTGCATATTTGTGTATTTTAATACGGAATGATGTTAAATCATCGTTTTGGCTGTCAGTGGCACATAGGTATCATTTATTTTTCAAGCTCCAAATTTAACAAACGTTTTGTTGTTTAAGCAAGATTTTGCTTACCGATAATTTTACAAGCTTTTAACGTTTGCTAAGTACGGTTAAATTTACATTTAGCACGGTTTTAAGTATTTGCCAAAACTTTTCCAGACATTCAACAAGAATTCCTTAATTGAAGTGTAGCTTTAAAGATTTATAATGAAGGTGTCTATACTACTCTGGTTCAAGTAAGAATGTTTTCCTTCATTTCACAGTTCTAATACAAATAAATGTATTATCGGTTACTCGCTTCTGTACGATCCATCGTTCATTACAAGTTAAAGGTGATTCACTTTGTAACGTACGATGGTTTGGACAGAAGCGAGCAATCCATAACACATTTATTTCTATTAGAACAGTGAGATGACCAGATAAGGAAATATTCTTTCCTGATCCAGAGTAAAAGTAAAAGTTTACAGTGAAACTGAAATTTCGCAAAGTTGCTTCGTTTATTAAAAAAAAAAAATAGCAGATTTCTATAACGAGAAAATTGCTGGTGCTAAATGTTTAAAATTTGAAGCAATATTCCGATTAGCGGTTGGTCGCCTGACACCATAAAAGTCACTGTTAGTGACACATCTTACCGTTTTCTATTCTCCGTAATTAATAGGCCTAACTTACGCTTGTAAGCTGAACCAAAATTATGCGAGTTATATAATTTCAGAATAAAACTTACGAGGTAGCTTAATGTGATCTCTCTTCTAAACTTCCACTGCACAAAAATAGCTTGTTGAATAATGTTAAGGCGCTTAAGTTTATTTATAAATCAAAAGTGGTTGATTTCCAGTGTCCGTTTCCAAAGTTCGGACAATGACAACGTGTATACTGACGTGCGTATCTAGACACACGCTAGCATGTCGTCACAAATCTAAACAACGTTGTCAAACAAATTGTGTCTATGTCCAAATTACGAAAAACAAACAAAATATCAAAATGAAGCCAAAAACTGGTAAAAAGGCCACTAAGCTGAGACTGGTTTAGCCTTACAAAGGAGTGATTTGAACTAAAAAAAAAAAAAAAAAAAAACATTAAAGCAAAACCAAAAACTGATAAAGAGGTGACTAAGATGAGATGGTTCAACCTCTCAAATTTGAGTGATACGAATTAAAATATTTGAAAAATGGCCACTCAAGCTATAGTTGACGTGGCACATTATTACAAGTCTGCAGGCTAAGTGAGTGGAGTCTAATACACAATTTTATAAAAAGAAGCGATATCATATCAAAAACCAAAAACTATTTATCAGTTTTTGGTTTTGTTTTTATTTTATTTTATTCATTTTTTATTTAGTTCATATCACTCCTTTGTGAGGCTGAGCCATTCTCAACTGGGCTGCCTCTTACTTTTTTTGGCTTTATTTTGACATTTTTTTGGTTTTCGTGAATTGGACGAAGACAATTTCTTTGGCAACGTTATTTAGATTGTGACGGAACACTGACGAGTGTCTAGATACGCACGTTTACATTGTCCGAACTTTGGCCGTCCAATCAGAGACGATGCAGACAATACTAACAATGGTTATAACAATACATCGAACTTACGCGCCATCCTACGCCATTCCCGTTACACCCCCAGGCTGTAAACCAGAAAAGGTATGCAGTTCGTATTGTACTGCACCCATTCGTCAAATGTGATAGCTGGAAGTCTTCCTGCTATTTCGGTATCGGTGGATAATCACCCTATGGGAATTAAGATGGGGATGAGCGGACTAGAAGCTAAAAGTAGAAACTAGAAACACATTTACAACGTTTTTGAGGGTCAAATTTTGCATTGAATGCCACTTAGCTGACATTCCTACACAAGTTAATTTTTGTTAGGTGAATCATTGCTCTCTATTTTACCACAATTTAAGCGTTTGTGCCACATTATTATTTTCCCCCAAGTACCTGAAATGTGCCAAACTATGCTTCTGGATATAGTCGACACTTACGCTATGGCATCGCGCTACAATGGTTTACGTCCTCGATAATTGAATTGATGTGATGCTTTTTTACCTAACTTAGCACGATTCCCAAAGCAGAAATTGTTAAACGAAGCAAGCAGTATGCAGTCTGCTGCTTGTAGAAATCGTTAGTAATTCCTGCCAAGCTATTCAGCCGTTTGAAGTTTTGATATCAAACGCCAGTCTATTTCACCGAGTTAATCCCACTGAGCAATATTTCTAAGATTAAACACAAAACTTGAAAATTGTTCTGCGCAATGCTCCAGTATGTCATTTTAACGTTTAAAGTCTTGGTCGATGGGGTTAACTTGGCGAAAGAGCTTGGCGTTTGATATTAAAACTTTAAACGGCCGAAAGACTTGGCAGGAATCCTTACGCTTACCAAGATTTGTTTTGCGGATCAACTTACCTGAATCAGCTTGGATTGGTATACACACACTCTCCCCCCCCCCCCCTACTGGTGCTACGATGTGCGCCACTGGTTAAATGTGTGTAGTTGTGTCAGTCCAGGATAATGAAAAAAAAAATCGCTGAAAAAATAATTTATTGACCATTTCATTGCTACATCCACACGTTTTTTCTCAATTTAGCTTATAGTTTCTAACGTGCGTGGTTGTGCATCATAAATGCATCCTTAGACAGTGGCACAGGCGAGGTGGGAAAAGGGGCTTCTCCCTTACCCGACACTTGCTTGTGCAACATAAATGCGTCAACTTCCGGGGTTCCACTCTGGACTCTGTTGGGAGAGAGAACACCTCTTCCCCAGACCCCCGCGCAGGCTTTGTTCGGCCTCCTCCGAAATTTGTTCCTGGTTGCGTCACTAGCCTTACATGATGCGTAAATGGAAGGGGGGGGGGTATATTTGTCTTGAACAAACTAATAAAGATTGGTATGAGAGCGATTTTGTGTTCGATGTTGAGTGCAAGTTCTTCAAATTTTAATTAGGAAAGTCAACTTTGTTAATTATATGATAAGGGCGACTCATTTCGAAATCCCGTTGCAAGCGAAGACTAAGGAAATTGCATTTTTCAGCACGAATATTATTACTGATAAACTGCAACGTACGAAAATTAAATTTTGCTTAGAATAAACATATTTAATAATTAGGGCAGAGATGTCAACGATGTCAGCGCCTCAAATACGGATCATGATTTCAACTCAAGGCGAAAGGGAAGAAGATAACGAAAGTTTTGTATTTAAATATAACGGAAATTACAGCGAATTTGCTGCTAGAAACTTGTCGACATGTCAACAACATGGAACAACATGGAACAACATGACAACCTTAATCTGATGATTGTCAACTATGAACATGCTTTAAGAAAACGACACGTATGCGTCATTTTCTCTTGTATCGTTTGGTTAGGTTTTTTTTTTCAGTATCGCAAATACTGTAATTTGTAGATGTGTTCTGGTCACTAGAAAATGGCCTACCTGAAACTCATTATCATATCAAAAACGAAAACTGGTAGAAACAAACGCCAAGTTCCGAATGGTTCGGCCCTTCAAAGGAGTGATATCAACACACCAAAACACTTGCCAAGTTAATCGCACCGACTAATAGTTTGAAGGTTAAATGAAAACTAGAAAATTGCTACTTTCGATAGCAATGTTCAAGTTTTCATTTAACGTCCAAAGTAGTATTCGGTGCGATTAAAATGGCGATTGTTTTGGTGTGTTGATATCACTCCTTTGAAGGGCCGAACCATTCGGAACTTGGCGGTCCCTTTTACCAGTTTTGGTTTTTGATATGATGCAACTTATAGGAATCAGTTTGGATTTGATCTATAAATTGTTTTATTTTATGTTTTTGTAGCAAATGTGAAATATACTTAAGTTAAATTGCTTTCAAAAATGACTGAATCAACTAGCTAAGAATTACGTGAAATGTGGCAGCAGGAAATGGATCGTTATTACGTCACATTAAGGCAAGACAATGGATACATTAGTGGGGTGGACGATTAGCACCCACTCTGTGGTGGCAATGTGAATATAGATAACCAAGCCGTCTTCAAACTTCGTGGCGCCTTTCTTTAATTTATTCATGACAAAAATAAATAAGTTATCAATGTTTTAAGTGCCTTTCATCCGCTCTGTGCATTTTTCATAAAGGAATGCACTCTTTAGTCTGGTCAGGCCAAATCCCTCAACGCTCTTCCCTCTAACTTATCAATTTCTTATGAATGTTAACCATTTTTAATGAACCTGGTTTCGTAATTTTAATTTTACAAGTTTTTCTGGGTGAATTGAGGAAGATACTCCTCCCAACCCTTTCCCACAACCTCTGCCGTATTTGTTAATGGCGAAAAACACATGTCAATTAAAGAGAACTAGATGGTTATTATGGTTGACAAGTTTAATTTTATCTTAGAAGAAATTTTGTGAAAGTCTGTGTGATCTGTAAACAACCGTTTTGTTGGCCCAGCATAACAATAACGGCGTCCCAAAAAAGACTGCTGAAAAACAGGGAAAAAATTAATTCCTTGGCACACGGCGAGTTTTGTGTGGTTTTTCCGGGACACCCGAGCAAAGCGAGCAGCAATTACCCAGTAGTCAGCGTCCTCGTCTTCAAATCAAGAGGATGCCGGTTCAAATTTAGTGTATGACCTAATAAAAAAATCACCAGAATTAATTCGTTACTAAAAGGATTAAAACTGATACGTTCCATGCATGCCAGTTTGGTTTCCAAATTTCTTTGGAGACATTGTGTAACTTAAAGAGAATAATTTAGTCGAGAGTTATTGGAAAATGTCAGTTACATTGAAAATGTGTGGGTTTTGTTAGGAGAGTTTCTGTAGTTTCTTTTGTGGTATTGCTACTTAGATAATTTTGTAATAAATCTAACTTATTGACAGTTAAGTTGAAAATTAATTTTAATGTACTTGTACAAAATTCATTAAGTGAGGAGTCTGAGATCAGTGCTGTTTTTATTTTTAGGTAGTTTTATTTGATGACAGACCTGGTTCTAAATTGCCGGACACATCGAACACACTACTACTATCATACCGCAGTGTTTTCTGATTAAGTCGTCTTTTGTGTTTATTTAATTTCTCTTCCGTTGAACCTTGAATTATTAGTGTGTATCAATGATGGTGATAGTGTCCTAATGTAAACCTCAGCCTGACCTTCCAGCTTTAACGAAGGTCGCTCATAGCTGTTTCACTACGTTACAAATAATAATGATAAACATGGGACCGTTTGGCCTACATATAATGGCTATTTCTTGGCTCACCTGGACATAGATCCAACGAACCGATTTTCAAGTTTTATAGCATAAAAAGTAGATATTCGTATGGCCTATAAACTTTTGAATGCAATTTTAATGTCACTACAATACTGTTGTTGTTGTTCTTGTTGGGAGGAATTTTACTCTCACCTATAGAGATCGAACCGATCTTCAATATTTATAGCTTAAAATGTAGGCATGAACAAGGCACATGGCCGATCAAACGGTATTTTAATGTGACTATAATATTCTTCTTATTATTCTTGTTCGGAGAAAGTTTGCTCACACCTAGACATCAAAGTAATGAGCCAATTTTCAATTTTTTTTTAGCGTAAAATGTAGTTATTAACAAGGACTAGGGCATTTTGAACGCTATTTTAACGTGTCTTATTTATATCAATGACCGTTGATGTCAATTATATCAAAATTCTAGTTACTTCATTTACCTGAAATATCTCCATGAAAAAATGACATATTGGTATAAAAAAAACGCTAAAGCGTATAAAATACGGATGTAAGCCTTTAAACAATTTTATGCGCTAACGGAACAGATGCAAGGAAAAGACATGTAAGCAGATCAAGCTTGGGACGCAGGAGATTCTTTTACACCTATTAGTACGACGCTGATGGCTTACATGTCTTTTTCTAATATCTGTTCCTTTAGAACATACAAGTGTTTTTCAGGCTTATATCCATATTTTGTACGCTGAAGCATTTTTAAAATACCAATTGATTAGTATTTCCTCCCAATTTCTTATGGCCGAGCACTTCGGTGGAATGGAGCTCTAGTTCCGGGTGTGACATTATAACGGGTTCATCGAGTTACCTTTGTAAAATCCAGTGGACAGTGGTTATATCGGTGATGGTAGTGATCTGGTGATAGACTGATTAGCTACTTCGAATGCAGATCACGTAACTCGAATAAAATGTGAATTCATAAAAGTGACTTGCTGTAATGTGTTAACTTGAGTTTATGACTTTCTTTGATGGCTTATATCGGTTTTACCTTTATACTCTCCGTCGTCATTTGCACTGTCGACGTGATGGAACGGGCTCAGCTTTCGTTGGTATTTGGCTGGGTTTTCCGCTTCCCTCTTCCCGTCTGTGTGTCTATTCCTTGACGGCCTGTCCGTTTTACGTGAAACTCCAAACGAATTTGTAAGTTGGGTAACAATCAAACCCTCAAATGATTCGGTAAGCGTAAATCGACACGCCTTTAGCAACGATTTCCTGCGTGACACGCCTTCAACAGTTACAGAATTGACACGGCTTTGGCTTAACAATTGACACCCTCTTCCCATTTTGTCACCCTGATATATCCTCAACCCCCATGTCCGATTCCGGATTTTTTTTCTTTCTAAATCTTGTCCAGGCACCCATGCTACTACATGCAAAGTGTGATTTGGATAGTCTGTGAATTTCCCGTGATGCCCGGTCTAAGTTTACATTGGAGTGTGATGAGATGCGGATCTCCACGCCAATTACTTACAGCTAGTTGAGTCCATACTTTTCTCTGATTGAACTTTTAGTCGCTACTCAAAAATGTGTAAAAATCGCAGTTGAAAAAAAGGTGATTTCTGGTCCACTAAACTTTTTGGTCCTATATATTTCACGTTTTCACCGCCTAAGAGCCTCGCAGAAGACTTATATGCCAAGTGATTACCTACCAAACAACAGCGAATTTGCTCTTCCTCCTATACCATTTTATGGTCATGGTAAAAGGCTCAGTTTCTCATAGACCGATTGAGGTCTCTATTTAATCCTGAGCCGTAGGCCTCACTTAACTGGGCATTCGGGTGGGGAAGTCCTTCCCCCAACCTTGCAGAAAGGGCCACTAATAATTATTTAAGGAGACACACATGGTCATATTTTGCGCCCTTCCCACCCCGTGAATTCAATACGACAATCAACTACTAAACTCAAATATTTTAAAGGGAAATGAGAAAAAAAAAACGTAAACAATTACATTTATTGTCACTTGTTGTGAACTGGACCAGCTGAATTACAAATTTAGTTTTCATTAAGATGATTCCTTGTATATTCTGGCGTCAGCAAATCTAACAAAGATAGTCAATAAACAACACATCTTTTTAAACATAACTTGAAAATAATACATATTTATGCTGCTGTATAAGGTGAGTGGGATAGCCATTGCACTCCCAGTCGGCTCGGGCCTGCTATTGTAAACGATGTAAACGATGTTAAATTACATAGGTTATTTCTTAGTCAGACTTGTCCCTCTCCATCTCGAGCTAAGCTAAGTTGAGAAGGACGTTTTTCGACTATTTCCCTCTTTTATCTACAATCTCAGTTGGCATTGGCAGCCGTTCGTTTACGAATGCTTCACTTATGATTTTAGGCCGTGAAAGGACATTTTTGGCGGATGGATACCAAATTCTGATTCAGTCTCCCTAAAACCCACGAAAAGGTGGGGAAGTGAACCTTTTTCAGGTGTGACCAACTTAAACCATTAAAGTTAAAGCGTAAGATTTGATTAAAAAAGGTACAAAGCGAAAGCAATTGAAGACCCATTAAAAGCGGCACTGATTAGCCAGTAATTAAGCCTAACCAAGATGGCGGCCATTAGTTGGGCCGAGAGAGTCCCTTTCGTCGGATTTGATGGGTTTGTCAGGTTTTGCAATAAAACGCTATTGTCGCTTCGACTTCATTTAAATTGTAAAATCGAATGAAAATTCATGAATTGAGGCAACATGTCGTCCGGTCCCAATGTCTTGCCAAGTAATCAGGATACCGACATGCAAAACCAAACGAAACAACGACTCGAAAAGAAATTCAACAAGGCTTGAATCTGTTTGCAGGGCCGACACTGAGAACCAATAGAAATGCTCGCTGTTCTGTCTGGCGTCATTCGTGCCTTTGCCACCGCCAATCAAGTCCTTAGTGATGCATTTCGGTCGGAAAAATGATATTTGCCAATATTTAGGGAAAATTAACGTTTATCTACATATACTCAGATTGCCGACTTGGAAGCATCATTGATCCAGATCTCACATTTTACAAGAGTGCAAATGACGTTCGCATATCAACTGATATCCCCAAAAATAAACAATTTAAGGATTCCCGTCAGGCTTTTCGGCTGTTTGAAGTCGTGGTATCAAACGCCAAGCTCTTTCCCCAGTTAATTCCACCGAGTAATAAGTTCTATGGTTAAATGCAAAACTGGAAAATTTAATTTAACGCTTGAAGGCTTAGTCGATAGGATTAACTTGGCGAAAAGGCTTGGCGTTTGATATCATGGCTTCGAACGGCTGAAAAGCTTGGTGGGAATCCTTAACCCGTTTTCTTTGGGGGAGACGTTATTTTTAGCACAGATTAATAAGATCCATATTTTTCTTAGCAGTTAGTGAATGAAAAGGCGAATGACAGTGATACGGTCCCATTTTTTCTGGATGGGGATCGGGGGGAGGTTTAATAGGTTTCCATAATACAGGTTTACGTGTGTCTGAAGTCTTCTCAGGGAATCCAGTGAACTTGCATTATTTATCAAAGGAAAAAGGAACAATTTTTCATTTCGTGCCCTTGTTGGTTCGCTCATCCTTATGGGGCAGTTAACCCAGTTTTGGCTCGTGCTCCCTAAATGTAAACATAAACAAACAAAATAATGTTTTCTTGGGTTTTTTGCTGGGATTGCTGCAGCTAAAAATTGTCCCTCTCGTAATCTACAGTGGGTCAGATAACACGGCTTGAGTTCGACTCCCTTAAGAAACAACAACAAACTGTTGTAACTCTGGCCTCAAAACACCATTGAGATTTTCTAACATTGGGCACATTGAATTTAAATTTCCCATAACTTCCAAACCAGCAAAAGGCACGATACACGGTGTCGGTTAAACTACAGCTATTTACAAAATTCTAGCTTTCTGCACCATGTGAAAGAATATATTTTCGTGAAATTACCTAGCAAGCTAGAAATTAAGCATACATCAACGTTATTCACACCTTTTTTTCAAGAAGAAAACGTTAATTTGTGGCGCGTGTAAAGGTCGTTTTCCTCAGGTGGGACTAAACCAATTTGTGTACAACTCATGCACTACGGCCTACATTGGTTTAAATTTCAAAACGCAAAAAAATCTTCCCTATTCCTTGCAAGTAATAAATAATCTTTGAGCTTCCTGTTATGCTAACAAGAGGGTTATCAATAAGTTATGCTAGTAAAGGGTTCTGTGTTGCTACCTGTTTTTTGGTAGGTTTTGGCCCAGGATCTGAATTCCCCTTAATCCGGCTCTGGGTGTTGGTGATGGTCCAGGCACCTTTGGATCCCGGGTCTGTCAGCCGAACCCCTACGGATCCCGGGCATAGAGTAAAGATTCCCATTTGCCCCAGCCTTTTGACGGCCTTGCATCAGTTGATAAGATTTTTCGAGGCAACTTATGCATTTCTTTCGTTTTCCTGGAAAAAGTAACTAGTTTTTAATTTACATCGTTTTTAGTTTGTTGACGAAAAAATACGTTAAAAGTAAAAACATGTTGCATGTGTTATTTGCAATACGGCACACAGAACTTCGGGTCGTTTGCTGAGTAAACCTATTATTATTGTTATTACCAAATGTTGGCTACGGGTGATTTCATCCCTCCTTAACTACAATAATTAATCATTTAAAATTGAAATGTTCGAAAATAATTAATAACGCTTAGGCATGCGGATTGAATTTGAAGCTAGAATGCTAATTCACCAGTTTGGAATGTGGAAATGAACACGAGTGGGCAGTTAAAATTGGAAGGGGGCGGGCGGGGGGAGGGAGAGGGGGAGTAAATCGATGAAAACATCATTAATAATCACCATTTGTGTATGTCTATTAACAACAAAGAGTCTTTGTCAAACTCAATTAAAAGCAAACTTACACCAACTAAGCTGCTTTAAAACTGAAATGCTGCTTTGTTACTGGCCATGGTGGCAAGAGCTTTGAGAATGGGGAGTCTGGGAAAGTCTCAGTCAGTCAGTCAATGCCTATAAAGGTACGGTGATAGACTACCGGCCTCTGGCAAATCCATTCCGACCTATAAGAGCTGGGTTATGGTAACTGGGGTCGCAAAGGTAGGTGGACTTCAGGGACCTCTTCGTGAGCAGAAAGGAAGGAAGGAATATTCGTAAATATAGTGCAAATCGACGCTTCATATCTAAGGAAGGTCCGACTTGATTCCCTCGAGCTCCATCGTCTGAAGGCAGATTTAATCCTGACCTAAAAAATGATTGGAGGTATTCTTTTAATTGACATCCCGCTTTTCAATTTGTTAATGAACACGTGCATTCGTGATCATTGTTCAGGCTGATCAAACTCCTTACCCGGTTGGAAATTCGCAGATCCTTCTTTGCAGTTCGGGTAATCAAGCCATGGAACTCTCTACCGGACTCTGTTGGTCTGATCCGTCCGTGGACTCGTTCCAACATCGACTTAAGGTGGACCTGAGGCACTTCTTTAAGAGACAGGATTTCTGCCCCCCTGTAATTGGTGAGTGAGGAAAATTGGGATCTAATAAAAATTATCTTTTTTTTTAATATTTATTCCATTTGTAACATCGGACTGGGGTATGCGGCATTTCTGTCCTCTCGTTTCCCAAAACATTAATCATTTGGTATATAACAAAAGTATCAGATGGGTACACTTTCTACCTCCATTGTACGCTTTCTGGTAATTTTAGGGACCAGACACTATGTATGACCGAATGTGACCACAAAAATGTCTATGGTTTCCCCACTCAGTGTCCAAAAGAAATGTGACCTCCCAGCATGTTATGTTGGCAGCTAACATAACGACTTTAGCAATGTGCCCATTCGTCCACTGGCATAAAGATGACTCAATAGACCCTTTATTATGCCAGTGGAGTAGTTGGCATAGCGATAAAGGTCAGAGATCTGGGCAAGGTTTGGGTTGCCAGTTGGAATCCAATTCACCCCACTCTTACGAAACGTAAGTGCATAAAGGTGTCTTACAGTACTACGTTAAATCTGGTCTATTACTTTACTTGTTGAGCTCGTTTTACTCTTTCCTTTGTATAATTTACAACGACCTTTACATCATATATAATCTTAGATTGTATCACAATACAGTCCGAATTTACACGTTTCAGTGCCGATGAAGATTGGCGGTTATTCCCAAATCCCATTGTAAAATGTAAAATAAATCTTGGGTACTTTTAAGCTAAGCACATGTTCTCAAGATCAAACCACGAAAACATCGATCATCCAACTTTCCTCAGAATGCGTCATTTCGACCAAACCATCTAAGGCCACGTGTTATTTTCACAGCTGGCAATTATGTTATTGACGCATCAGCAGAAATGGGTCCAACAATACGCAATTGGCTAAAATAACAACCTCCGAAAATTCGTCAGTTTCAGCTCGTTATTGGCCTTTATAGGTCAAATGGAAGCTAATAAAAGTTTGACACGATAGTTACACAAAACCAGACATCATAAGTTTTCTACAATTATTTGTGAAAAATGAAAGCGTTTCCTGCAGGTTAAATTCACTTTCAAGCAACGAGGGAATCAGAGTAAACAACTTAACAAAAATCACTCAGTCGGGTGGAGTAATAGTCTAGACACACGCTAGTGTGTCGCCGCCAAGTAACAGTCGATCATTCCATTGTAGAGTTAAAAAATTGATTGTTAATGATAAAAAGGCGGCTCACTAGCAGACATGTGTCTGTTAACTGTAAGCAACTAACAACATATTTTGTCATGTTGAGGATAAATCCCAATGTGACAGAATCTTTCAAATTGTGGTAAACGTAAGGGGAAGGTGCAAGGATAAAGAAAAAAATGAAAATTAAAGGCTGAGTGTCCACCATTCATAGAGAGAAAGATGAGTCAATAACGTTATTTTTATGTTACTGTCAAGCTAGCTAATAAGAATTTACCCATGTTAAATCCCATAGACTTTTTGCTCATGGCTAACGCAAAATTGAGAAGGCCTACGCACCTGAACTTTTGCACACGGATGCAAGGTGATTTGAGCATGGTATTTTTGTTGGCTTGGGGGTTGTGGGGTCGGGACAAATGCGTGGGAGGGTTTTGAAATTCGCCACCAGCGAATTTAAATTTCGTTTCTTTTCCAAGTTGCAACCAAAGATTTCAAGCAACAATGGCTTAAACAATCAACACTGGTCCTTAGATTTATTGTAAAAGCCTGGACGACCTAAAAATTGAACTGTAACGAAGCCCCGCATAGAACCGTAAGTAGTAAGAAGCACCACGAAGGCAAAGCGTTATCACAGGTATTATTAGCCGCAGCTACCACTATAGGGCCATGCATATGACTGGAAGAATTATGATGCTCTATCTAGTTAACTTCCTCATCGAAGACCTAACACATGAAGCCTAATAAAACCTAATGAGGGAGGGCACGATTTCTACCAGATTCAAAATTGTGATCATTCACTAACAATTTACTTGCGATAAGAGAATGTTATACGAATTCAAATACTTTAAAAATGGAAAGTATTTATGCCAGTAGATGGCCGGATCAAATTGGAAGATACCTGCCTCAAAAATTATAAAGTGTGTTGAAAAAATAACAAAACCAGCCTGACAAATTTCAAAGCATCACGCATGCGCACTGGTTCTGGTAAACACGGGCGAATGGATCCTAACGTATTGTGGGGTTTAATTATACAGGGAGGGTTTTCCATAAGTCACTTACCACCCTATTAACTTCTAAAAGGTGGTCACTGACGCAAATATCCTTAGGGAACTGTAAGTGGGTGAAAGGATTTGTGAGGGATCCTTGGGGACCCAACACGAAGAGAGCAAACAGCCGAGTGGTTAGATCAACCGAGTGCCAAGCAAGTGGATGCAGGAAAACCCATCGAGTTGCACCTCGCTGTAAAGGACTCAAGAGAAAAATGGTGAAATTTTTGAGTCGAACCAAAATGGTGGTACTCAACGTTCCAAACTGACCTCCGGCCTGAAAAGTAGTAAGTTGTCCCAATGGGGCCCCTTGCAAGGGGGCGCACTCCCCTAGCACCATGCCGTAAAGTAGTCCCCTTCGACCAAATTAAATTCCCAAAGTACGTTTTCCTCGTAGACTCTTACAGAAGTTATTAGGGTGTTTTGGAATTTTTGCTGCAGCGACTGTAGATATACGCTGCAAGAACCACTAAATCCATACTATTTTTTTTACACAAATTAAAGTAAATAGCATACATTAAAAAAAAAGGTCTTGGAGCCTACATCATTACATTACATGTGTAGCAAAGTAATGCTTGTAGACATAAAAGGTTCCAATTTGAACATTTTATTAGACATTTTTTATTAGTTGAAAGTATTAAAGTAACGACGGAGGGGGGGGGGGGTTCGAATTGATAAACCTCCAATTATGGAAGATATAAAAAAATGTCCCAAATAGATCCCATACCTGATGAAAGCTTACGTCACACTAGACTGGCAGGGACTTGTCCAGGTTTCCCTTTCCAGCTTTTCCAAAGAGGTATTCTCTCACCTCTCAGTCACAACGACTCATTGTCTAAATAAAAGACAAAACTGTAGATTGCTATGCATCACCATGAACTAATTGATACTGTCTTTTCTTCAGCCATTCATACGTCACATATCGGATTACGTTTTCTCTCCTGAATCCTTCACTTCAGACCAACACATCTAAACCGATATCATATATTTCCATTTCGTTGTAATGGCGTCGCCTGTTCATCTTACTGTATATTATACTCAAGAGCGCCGAAAAAATTGGCAAACCTCAAACAAATATAAAAAAAAAAACAATAAAAAAATAAAAACACCGAGGCGAATTTCGTACTTGAAAAATATCCATTCACATTTATTTTATTTTCTCGAGCTATTGGATTTGATATTCCTCTTGCTGTAAATATAAAAGCCATTTTTCCACAAATCGATTAATTCCTAAATCATTTGGAGTTTACACGAAAATATATCTCCTCTTTCCGTTTGTAGAACGTTCCTATTGTGAATATGCGAAGATAAGGATTGTAACACATTAAAATAAAAGTTAAATGTTTACGTTAAATGCTAAGCTTTGTATGGGTCTTCAACATAAAAACAAACTTGGAAGCTATTTTGGCCATGGAAGCGTTTTGCAAGAATTGTCTGATAATTGTTTTACCATCCGGTAAGATTAAAACCTGGCGACTTTAAAATTTTCGATGGATGACATCTCATTTCGAATGGCTTTAACTTACTAGACTTTTTTCTCCTTTTGTGTAGTCAATTTTGAAATTGAGCCTCTTCCAAATTGAATTTACTTCAGATGACCTATAGAAACCAGGAATAAATAAAAATAACTTTTTTAAATTATGCAAAAAAACTGTAAAGGGTAAAAAGCAAGTTGAAAGGCTGCCTTTTTTAAATATCCGTAAAATCAGTAAAACAAGAAAGACCCATACAACTCCTTTTCACAAAGTATTATTTGTTTTGTACCTTTACATTCACCTATCAAATGCAATCATAATCAAAATATATCACATTATTGTGGAATCACTACATCCAAGTATAACGAAACGTGTACAAACCTCTCATTTTTAATCCGTCGTATATTTTTTTTTACATTTGTTGGTTGCTTTCAGTTTGTTGAAAAAATAGTTAAGTAGCATATATGCACTTTTCAGTCTTTGGCACTTTCTTCAAATGAGACAAACAGGTTCGTTCATCTCGGACAAGCTCCAACGAAAATATGTGTTTTTGTGGCAAAATGTATCAAAAGTTTTATCCGGGTGAGGGACTGAATGCTTTGCACGACGTTCTCATTTACCGGAAGATCCGGATTTCATCCTAGCCTCAACCCATCCGTGTACAGTCTGCACGAGAAGGGACCCGGAAGTGCACTCTTACTCGTGTCCTTTGTGGCATGTAAAAAAAACTTAAGTATATTCTTATCAATATTGTCCAACAGCCTCCCAAGATTATTTCAACTATTAGAAGGTCGTGCTACCCGTTGAGCCACCCTAAACCGCAAAAGGGTATGAAACGGTGCTAAAAACCACATAGGTAAGAAATGGTGGACATGGTAGAAAAGTAGGTACACGGTTCGAAAGGATACGAAATATACTTAGGATACAACAGGTACATAAGGTATGAAAGGGTACAAAACGACGAATGGGTACAAAATGTAAGTGTTAGTGTAAATAATGTGAACATAAATTAAAGGTGAAGAATGTAAGGATAGAAAAGTTACATAAGAGTACGAAAGTGTACATAGGAAGGGGTGTGACAGGGAACACCAGGGCAAGAATACGTACATTTCGGTTCGAAAACACACACGTTGGTACAAAAAGGTACCATGGATAAAAAAGGAACAAAAGGGCAGAAATGGATACAAAAAAGTACAGCAAAGGGCACATCAGAAGGGATAGGATAGAAGGATAGAAAGGATAGGAAAGAGTACCTAGGGCACAAAGAGGTACAAGGGTCTGCGAGGAGTAGAAAGGTGCAAAATGCTACATAGGGTACACAAGGGCACATAAAGGTGAATAAGGGTAAAACGAAAGGTTATTCAATGGAAAATAACAAAAGAGTTCCCAGTGGACGTTCATGTATTAGATTCTGTTTTTGATTTGGATGCGGATGGACCATATGGTTGAGAAAGGTACATAACATGGACGTATGCATGAGTTAAAGACCTATTTTGCTTCGAAAAGTTGTGTCCACCTTTTCCTTTAGTGAATAAAGACAAAAAAATCTAGTCTTTTTATTTCCCCCACTATGTTTTTTTACCGAGTTCAAGTCAGTCCCTAACGGGTCGTTTGTCCAGTTTTCAAAACAAACCAGTTGGCATCCATTTTCAGCATCGACCATTAATTTAAGTTAGGCTTAAGTGATTCGTGGCAGAAAAAGGCAATTCACGATGCGAGGGAAAAGGAAGGATTCCATTTATCGTCAACAAATTCTTAAAGTTGTTTTGTATCTTGAAGTCGGAACACTTTCCGTAATAGTCGACCTGCTTGGACAACACGGTTTCTCCATTATCCTTTAAAGTACGTTGTTCTTCGGTTTGTTTGTGAGTATGGCAGGCTTAAGTTAGGGCTAAGTCTTGTTTCAGGAGGTTTTAACCAGCTACCAACTGAACGACGTACTACTTGGACTAGCTTTGCCTAATTAAGCGAAGAATTTTTTCATATTTATTTGTTTATTTTTTAATAAGTAAATAAATAATTTAAATCAGAATGTAACCCAAAGACCTGAAGATATGTTTTATGGGCACTTGACAGCATTTAAAATTAAAGCGTGTGTTGTTAAAACACACATACAAAAACGGCAAAATAAAACATATATGATTAACAAAAAACGTAGATGTTTAAAAGCAATCACAAAAGGTTGTTTTGACTTTTTAGGTTACATATTTATTAGCCAGTTCAATATTAGCTGTTTTACACAAGCATAACTTGTCAGTTTCAAAAACTCTGGTGCAAAATTTACAAAACTATGGGAATGTATTGATTTTTACATTTTAAACCATAGTTATTTTTAATCAAAGGAATTTAATTAAGGAATTAACTAACAAAAAACTGGTTTATTAATTAAAAAAAACAACTATTAGGAACAAGAGGAGTGTACCGTTGCTGAACAAGTGTTTTAGGATGTTGTGCTTACACCAGATGAACAATATTGTGCAACCACCGAATTATCTACAAACAAAACATGGACATATGTATAAACTTGTGAAACCCCCAGCTATGTTCGAGGTCCGCCGATCCTTTTTTGCTTAGGATTGTCACACCATGGAACTCTCTTCCTGCGAATATGGTCTCGGTGACTACCGTGAATGTTTTCCATCATCGTCTGGGGGGGGGGGGGGGGAGTTGATCTGAAACGTTTCCTAAAAAGACCCGAGTTTTGATTTATTTGATGCTTCGTGTTTTAAATTGGAAGGATCGGTGTAAGTGACTTTCAGGCCTGCCGTTTCCTTTCCACCCTAACTGGTGTTCGAACCACTGAATGTGTGCCCTGACTCGGAGATTAGCTCACAGCTTTCTAAACTCAAGGGGACCAGACCAGTCACGGTCAAACGTTCAACATAGCATATGATTTACTTATAAACCTCGAAAGGATTTTGTGAAAAATTGTTGAACTTCTTCTATCAGAACAGTATCACCGAGCAAGTGTGGGTACCAGACTGGGAAGACTTTGAAAGCATTTGTACATCTCCGGACTTAAATATTAATATAATCATAATAATAATATACAGGTTTGTTGCAAACGCAACCGGAGCGACAAGGACTGGGTGGTCAATGACTGCCGTCCGATGTTAAAACTAAAAAATTATACACTATAAGAGTGAAACAGTTAAAAGTTAAAAACAAGGACGATGGCTCGGCTGCAGAGGAAGGGTTGATGGTATGGGGTTGGGGTCACGAATGCCTTACCACCAAGGTTAGACCTACAAGGGACACAATGGTCCCCGATTGCATCGCCAAACGTGACGGACAAGTGCCGGGTAATGTTGTCAATGTTTCTTTAAAAATAAAAAAATTATGTATCGTAGTTTAAAGCTTGGCCAATACCAATTGTCAATCTTCATAAAGATAAAAGAAAAATCCTCATAATCCTCATGAAAAAATCCTCATAAATCCTCAAAATGTACATCCTCATAAAATCCTCATAATCCTCATTAAAAAATCCTCATAAAAATCCTCATAATGTACGAGGATTAATATTGTACGAGCATGTACGAAGATCTACCCATAAGCCATGCCGACACTGGCTGTGTCAGTGTGGATTGGCGGTAGCACTTCTTCCTTTGGTCTCAGAAGTCGATGGTTCAGTTCCCGCTCAGGCAATCTGAAAAGTCCAAATGGCAACTGAAATAGATTTGCATCTGTGTTTATTTACCACCAATCCAACCGATTTATCTTCCCATCATGTTTATTGTATTCAAATCTCTTCTTCCAGCATCATTGGTTGCCACATTGATTGTACCAGGTCAAAGTCTAAACAGCGATCAACAACACAGGCAGTCAACTTTTGGTGTCTTGGATTTTCATCTGAAAAATAGAAACCATTCGACAGCCACCATCATCACAGGTTTGGTTGTTCATCTCCATCTTTCAAAATAGTGCCAAATGTTGCTTGATGAAATAATTTCTCCGTGTCCTCTGATTAACTCTGAAAGCAGTTGAATAAGAATGCTTACCGCTTCGCAAGAACAATACCGTGGGGTCTGAGTAAGTTACTACAATGTCAAAACAGGATCAGGTAATGTTACCCTGTGCTGCATTTGCTTCAGTAACGGAATTTGCAGATTAACAGCCGGTAATCCCAATTGTACTACTTGTGTCTTCTAATCCTGACTCACAAATGCAACTTCGTTAGGGTCCAAGCAGAAACACGAGTTCTTCCATATTTTTTTTATTGTAGCGTGGCCAAACTCTCCACCATCACCAATGTGCCTTCATGCGCGTCGTTTAGCAATCAAATTAACTCAACAGAAACTGTTGTGAATATCTCTTTTTTTCGGCATTCCTGGCATTTGAAGATGAAGATCCATTTCTCGAGAAATATGCAAAGTTCTTCTTCATTCATTAGCAGCACACCCACTCATAGCAATGTCGATTGTTGAAAGTAGTTGAGGTGCATCAACTTCTAATGCTGGTCTGCAGATGTTCTTCAGCTTTAGCTTTGCATCTGGCAAAGTCCCCGTCAGGACTACCGGCCAGGGTAGCGTGAGAGGCTACCACGCTCCTTCAGCGGCTATGGGATGTATTCTGGCTAATTCTGGACAATCTTTCGGCCCCGACGATGCTCGGAGGTTTCTCGGGTCGAATCCCCGGACTGGCACCTCCCTTTACCAGATTTCTTCTTCTCTAAAAAAATCTGGTAATGTGCAAAATTGAGCCGGTTCAGCCATACAAGCATTAATTGCTTCGGCTGACATAAGACTCGTCAAAATTTAATCTAAAAAAAAAATAAAAAATTTAGTTGAATATTGTCTTCCAAAACTTCTTCTAGGCAACGTTTCTTTTCCATTCTTGACTTTTATTGCCACTTACATGCTGCTTGTTTTTAAGTATATTCATCGTTCCTCTGAACTAATCATTGAAGAATACCGTTTCCCATACAGTTGGTTAGCAGCTGCTACCTGCTGTGTTATCAGTTGTTGCACAACATCTTGTGAATGTCATGGCTTCTTGTTTAGTGGGAGGACAATGGCAGCAGTCAGACTTAATCTTCTATTGCTACATCACCTGGATCTGTTTCAGGAGCCTGACATTTGTCTATCTTTCCCCAAAATGTCAGCATTTTATCCTTGCGGGCTATTGAAATAGCATCCCATTTCGAAAGTTGCTCCGTAACTGCTTCACATTTTTTTTGGCATTTAAATTTCTATGGATTGCAGAAACCTCGAACTGCACAGCTTTTCCACTTTCATCTGTGTATGCAGATTTATACGTTGTAACTAGTTGATTAAACAACTTCTCCATTTCCGATTGCTCTACTTACCTACACGAAATGGCAAAGAACCTTGTGAATCCTCTGGCCTTAGCTAGGTAGGTCGAGTTTGATGGGACCCGGATTACATGGCTATCGGTCCTAATCGCCCCAGATTTTCAATACCAAAGCAGTTTTAACCTATTCTTGCAGTGCAGCCAGTTCAGTGCTGTGGCATAAGGTAAAACCACCATATACACGCTACTATCAGCATCAGATTGCAATAGTTACTTACACCGAAACACACCATTGAACGAAGTGTAATTGATGTCATTATTCCGCAAAAAAAAAAAGAAGCGTGCATTCTGAAAACATTTTAATGATCGTTTGCACTTAGCTTAAAAACGCATGGTTAGCACAACTTACGGTATTTAACACTTGGTTCTTGCTACCATACAAATAACAATTTGGATCGATAATAAATGATGACTTTGAAGGTGCCTATTTCCCGAATGGCAAATTGCAGCATCTAGCCCCATCTAGTTCTATGTAGCTCTTGGTTTCAACAAGCGAAGGAACACGCAAAGAATTTTTTTTTACTCATCAAACAAGCCATGTGCCTCTTTAATTATTGAGTGTAAAGTTGGTGCGTGTACGTGCACCAGGGAGCAAGTAGTCAAGGTTAACGATATCACTGTCACTAGACGACGCCCATCTAGCGGTTCAAAATCGGCGTTTCAAAACGGTCGATGTATATAAAAAAGTGCCCGTGATGTCGTTAGGCTTAACTTTACCGGTTGCTTCCTGGTGCACGTGGGCGCACCAACTTTACACTCAATAATAATTAAGGAGGCACGAGGCTTGGTTGTAATCCCCATATAATCAGGCAGCTTAATACAACGTGGGGAGAGCACATTCAGGTTCACGAGCAACCATGCGGTATGCTGCTGTGAGTTGGAGCACCGCAGGGAAGCCTATCTTTCAACAGTTCATTGATTTACCGATTCAATAAATGCTGTGCAGTACATAAAAAAGGAAAAACAACATTTTAATTATACGCAAAAAAGTGAAGGTGATGTGAACTTCAAAATGTGATGCAAGATGTGACGTTACATTTTGGAAACATCTCTCCATCCTTCTTTCTGTCACATTGGTCAGAATAAATCACCCCCCCCCCCCCTCCCAGAGTATGATGTAATATATGGACGACCCCTACTAGCTCTAATGCTTTTTCTACAAACGGCGGGACCATTTCTGTAGACGATAATTCCCCCAAAACAAAACTTGTTAAGGATTCCTGCCAAGCTTTTCGGTCATTTGAGTCGTGTATCAAACGCCAAGCACTTTCATCATGGTTAAATGGAATATATGAAAATTGCTTACTGCATAATTTTAAATTATTTCATTCAACGTTCGAATTCTTAGTCAGTGGGATTAACTTGGAAAAAAAGAGCTTAACATTTGCTATCACGACTTCAAACGGCCGAAAAGCTTGGCGGGAATCCTTAACAAGTCTTGTTTTCGGGTAGATATCACGTTTTTGGTCCAAATTGATAAAATCCATTATTTTCCTTAACAATTACGGAATCCCACTTTTTTTTTTTTTTACTTTTGCTCCGTTTTGTGGACAGCAATCAGGTTTCACGTGGACTAAACATATCAGCGCCACTGTTATCTGCAACCTTACAGGAAAGCTTATTCGTGTTCCTTTGCTGTTTTGACTTTGGTTCACTTTAACTTACCTTACTTACCTAAAACATCAAACGAGCGCGTTTTTAATTGCACGCTGTTACACGGTAATAGACGTTTTAGATTTTTTTTCCTAATAGGTTTACGTTTATCTTAATATTTGCCGAGAAGTCCACCGACCACACCTTATTTAGTAGTGGGGAAAAGCAACAATTCTTAACTAGTGTTGGTGTAATGTATGTACTCGAGCCGGGGGCGTAGTGTCTTCGGAGTAGAGAAAAAGCAGTGGTCTTCCTACGGGAAGTAGGCCGACTCTGGTTCTATTTGCAGCATTGTTGAATGAACTTCCGGTCTAGTTGGTTTCACAATGCAATGTTGCGACCTTTGCGGACGATGGTGCTATTTGGTTAAAAGTAGTGATTTGGATCGTTTGGCTGATGCTTTACAGGGGGTGGTATTTGTGGAATACTGGCTTGTGGATCATGGATTGGCAATTGCTGGTATCAAGTGCTCTGTGGTTGTTTTTTCCAAGGTTGGTCCTATGTCGGTTGTGAGTGAAATGGAGGCGAAATATTTGGGTGTTTGGTTGGAGTCGGGGTTAACTTAGGTTGCAGATGTGTCACGCTTGAAGGGGAATGTGTTAAGTTGCCTTTGGGTGTAGCAGAGATTGGTGGGCTAGAATTGGGGTTCAGATAGAAGGTCTTTGTACAATGTTTTAGTCTTCTGTACAGCCGTACCGGCTGAGAAGACTATTGTAACGACTTTGTCCGTCCGTCCGTCGCTTTTTTCTACTTCGCAACGGTACCAGATAGAGACGACCACTGTTTACAACGTTAGCTTCAGTGTGAGAAGTTAGTTAAATAACATGGCAAATTAAAACATCGTTACTTCCTCATAGCTAATAGACTTCTTCGATGTAACTAAATTAAATAATAATATTTGATCGTCGAGTTAAAATACTAAATTAAAATCCTGAATAAAAACAAATGGATTTTAGCTTCGTTTAAATAGTCTCGTCGCATTGTTGCATGAATGAATAGGCTTACCGTCGAACCAAATTCTCCATTAGGCCTATCTTTTACTTACGAAATTAAAACTGCATTTTTAAAATTAGGCCTAAAAAATGAAAATTGGGCCTAAAATCATGTTACCATGGTAACGTGAAGTTGCTACGAGTCGCTGATGAACCAACAGCGTCTCTCTCGTCACTTCCCCACTACCACTGATCTATATAGGCTACGTTGCGTTACGTTGTAACACTGTAACTGTGTGCCTGAAGGCGCACTGTGTTGCAAAAATGAATAGGCTTACTATACAATCCATATCTTCGTTAGCTGCTACTTACGAAATAAAAACTGCTGGTTAAAATTACGCCTAAAATGTAAAACAGGTCAAAAGCTAACACATTTTTAACCGGCAATTGTGATGGCTACTGCTTTTAGATTAGTAAAATAGAGATAGCTGTTGTAGTGCATGGCAGAGGTGTGCGCCTCAACATTGGAAATAGAGGAACTTTACAGAAGACCGGTGCGCTGTAGACCGGTAGCGCTGGCAGTCGCTGTAGCCGCTTGTTTTTTGGTCATTCATCCAGAGTAACATTGATTATCGCCTACCATTTCCCCTTGTGGTTCCGAATGACCATATCAACACTTTACAGGTAGCTGTAAACTGTTGTCTACGTGTTGTCACGGGGTGCCTTAGTTCGACTCCTGTCTTGCCGCTATACGTGTTGCATCCAGTATGATGCAAAGCTATAGGACCAGGTTGTTATTAGTTGGGCTTGTTTGCGTAATATAAGTAGGTGCGAACAGATTCTTCTTCATCCTGGCGAGTAGTCACTTTGTGTTGGGAGCTGGGGTATGTGGAACATTTCCTTCTTTGTTGTCCTGTGTTCACCAATTTACCGCAGTGATTTTCGGGCATGGTTTGCTCGGATAATGTTGAGGACTCGATTCAACACTTCGATCGGTGTTAATCCTAACACACTCTGCAAGAACTGCAGCGCTTTGAGAGCTGCGGTACATTTTTTTCCGTGATACGGGCCGATTTGGTAGAATCTTTTGAGGATTGTATTTGGTTGAATTGCTCGTTTTGTTTCTGTTTAAGTTTGTTGTATCGTATCAGTTTGGTGGGGCTGTTGACCGTTGTTCGGTTAAGTTCAGTGATAAAAAACAACGACAAAAACAAATACTGTAAGTTGGTTAGATGAGGGGCGAAAAATCCTATAGGGTTTTACTCCTGTAAATAAAACTAACCAACCAACCAATTGCTGTATCTCTGCCCTTAAAATAGTATTGAGGTTGCTAACTCAGGATTTACGCTTCCCTTAACCCCCCCCCCCCCCCAAAAAAAAAAAAAAACAAGCAAAAGACACGTTCCACTGTTAAACTACAAGACACCTGCAAATTTTAATTTTATTCGCTGCATGGAAGAATTTATTTTCTTGAAACTAGTAGTAGTAGCTAGTAATTAGGCTAATATCAGTGTTATTCACATCGTTTTTTTTCTACAAGAAAACGTTAAGCTGCGTCACTAAGCTTTTATGTTGTCAGGCAACCATAGTCTCCCGATCAAACGAAGTTTCAGCCTTTTCTGTCACATTGTTATTTATCCTCACATGCCAGAAACATCCTATAGAGACGCAAATGTCTAGTGATCACCAAACTCGTACATTTTATCTGGATAGAAAGGACGTTAATGTTATCCAAGAATCTTGACGGGAGGCACACTAGAGTGTGTCTTAATGCCCGAAAACCGGACATTCGTACGACAATGCACAAGGCCGTGTTAGCACCCGCGGGATATTGTTGTATGAATGTCCAATTTTTTCGGTCATTATCCGACTTAATGCCCATGGAGTAATACATGGTACGTGTGCAACAATGAGACACAGGGAAACTGTCACAGTACAGTTACATGCGTAAAGGAGTGATGGGGTTTTCAGTACGTGTGACAGCTTCCCAAGTGCCAACCTCACAGTTAAGGGGCTTGCTTGTAAACGTGTCGTGGTGCTTATCAAGGGGTTGCGGGAATTCCCAAATTAACCTAAATTGATGGAAAATGGCTAGTAGCCGTGGTTCAGTTTTGGTTATGCTTTAATTGTAAAACATGAGCGATAGTATGCTCTGGCTCGCCTGACATTCAAAGGCGACACTAACCCTGGCTTAAGGACTAAAATGGAATACCAAACGGCATGAGGCTTACGTGGGACGAGATGGTTAGTAAATTTCGGGTTAATTCAAGTTTTCACAGCAAGGCAAAATAGCTACAGGGTTGCAGCGTTAAACTAGCAACAGGGTTGGTCCGGTTTGATGGTAAGTTTAGGGAAACGGGAGAAGGGAAAATTTCTAATTAAAATGGCCAAAATTACCTTTCGATGCCGAGAATTGGTAGCGGAATGAATTAAAGGTTAATACCTAATTGTTGGGAGCACCCGGTGGAAGAACAAGCGAGCTCGAGCCGTTACAATTGACGTCAAACATTAAGTACGGAGAATTCACAGCCGTACATTGTTACAACATTTAATATAATATCATCATGTCAACTAACAATGAATATTAATTATTTTGAAGTGACAATGGGTCATTACAATTTAACGTCATGTGGATCTTCAGCTCGGCAGCTTTCACAAATGACGTCATCGGCGTAACCTTGCTGGGGTGGTACAATTTCAACGTTGAAATCCAAAATTACACTCGCAACAGGAGGTTTTTACACAATTAAACAGAACTACAATCTAAAAATCGAACATCCCAAAGTAACCTCAAGTTCAAAATTAACGAACAAATTTATTTTCCATTAGTATTTACATAATAACCAATTATGATTTTCTGGAAAATATTTTATTATATTTCTTTAACAGTAATAAAGTAATGCAGTTTTATTAAATTCAATAATCTTTCTTATCCACTTCTTGATCCTCCACTTTGACGCTGAGATCCTGATCTCGATGGAAGTGATCCTGCTGCAAAGAAAGAAATACATTTAAGTGATTTAGACAATTATTAAGACTACGAAACAATAATAAGTAAACGATAATGCCCGATTACTGTGGGCTATTCCTAAACAATGCACAAGGGCACGTGCTATATTGTTTCGGAATGGCCAAGGTTAAGGTCGGAAATTATCTGGCTTAATACCCCGCATAACAATTGCACCGTTGTTTTGGCAATGTGACTGCCCGAGCAACAATGTCAATCGTGCCGTTCCAAAAATTCTATTGTTACGAAAACTAAAAGAAATTTATTCTCGTTGGGTGAAGGAGTAATTACTCATAGATATATAATACGGAGCAGGAGGCCAAGTCACCGGCCTCGCCATTCCGTCGTACAAGCAAGTACCCTACTCTGTAGTGCCATCTGTTGACGGGATTCGCCTTCAAATTCGGGTTGGGACACTTTTCCAATGTCTTCGAACAGATGACGCCACTTACCAAACCTGCCATGTCGCCGTCTATTAACAGCCTTGGACTACAAGTTCGGGTTATAACACTTTTTCCAAAGTTTTCGAAGAGATGGCGTCACTTACCAGACCTGCCTCACCGTTTTGGGGTTCGTTTTTTGGTATTGTTGTGGTACCAAAGCGGCCAACAAAGTTTTAGTCGCGTGGACTGTGCCATTGTCGGCGTTTAAGCTAAAAAAAACAACCCTTGTCTACTAAACCAGACAACTTTACACCATACGACGATTGGTTCTTAATTTTGGCAGCCTGATACGATGGAAAGGCGCATTTATTTCCTAAATGTTCACTTCCAGAAAGGAGTTGAATTGTTTTTAAGTGGGCGGCAACAATCGTTGCTTGCAACAATGTCGCCATGCACGGTACCGAGGTGAATTGTTTCAAAGGATTAACTTAAACATAGGGTTACTTGCTTACTGAATGCTGGATTTCTCAGGGCTTACAGGGATTTCTCAGGGATTTGTTAGGGCTTCTCAGGGCCTAACATACGCATGCGACTTTTCCGGGGCTGCACCAAAGGGGAAATGTCACGAGGCGGCGTTTTCGGGGGGTGGGGGAGAGGGTGCCAGGGCAAGTGTATGTGGCGGGCAATGCGCGCTACCGAAATGAATTGTTTAACTTAAACATGGGAGTACTTATTGAATGCTGGATTTCTCAGTGATAGGTTTTTTTTTTAGCCTTCAGTCAAACACACGCCAGCGACTTTTCCGGGAGGGGGCAGGAGTGTGGGGATTGGGGATTAAAGTAATTGTGGGGGAGAGGGCATATGTGGGAGCCATTCACATGTTCGGTCTTCGGTTTGATAAATTTAAAACCAAAGACCAAACACCTGTGGTGCCAGAGAGAGGCGGAGAGATATTCAAAACCCATAGTATGGGAATGCAGGAAGGGGATGAAACGGGGTGCGGCAGGAGAAGGGGGAGCAGGGATGTGCAGGTGGTGGGTAGGGGGGGGGGGGGAGGTGCGCAGCAAGCGCATGGGCGCAACTAGTTTCCCATATTTGCCGAAAGACAACGTTGGAATTAGGCAACAATGCGTAAAAAATTATACCGGTTTAAAATACGTTCCAAGAGTCCTATTGTTGCGATGATTTCGTTTTGTCTAACAGGGCAGTTTCTAATTTCCCTTTTTGGTCGAAAGGGGTATTTCAGATTCGAGCAAGAATGCATGGAAACAAGAAGTTTTATCATTTTGCGCACTCCAACACCTGCCAATACCAGGCTAGCTATAGTAATATTCGGAAATCACTGTCAGAGAAGTATCACTGCAGCTACAATGTTATGTGCAGAACGAACGAATTTTCTTAATGTTTCGTTGATATTTTAATGGTTTGAAAAGTGCCAGCCATTCTTCTGAGAATGGCCCGTCTTTTTCCTGCAACAATGCAAAAACGTTGTTATATGCTTCCATTCGTGAGTGTGGGTATTTATTATCAGTTAATTCTCTATCAGTGTTGTTTACTGACGTAAGTTACTGTGACGAAGTTCAGTGGAAGGATAGAGCCTAAGAGTAGATTTTTAACTCTCCTCGTCTTTCACTGCAGGTCACAAGGCCAAACGGGATAGAAGCTGTAGGTCTTGATTCTCGACTCCAGTCCAGTTAATTTTATCTTCATCAAAGCAATACTATCACGCGTTAACCACCAGCCAGTCCAACAACAAGGTTCGAGTCAGTCGAGTCCGGTAAATCTCAACCTAGCTTACTTTAAAACGTTGTTCTCTGAGAAAGCAATCTGGGGTACGCGTTCTACCAGTGGCCGCCGCATGGCTTTGTCGACTTGTCGCTCAGAACGAGTGGTGGAACAAGGATTAGCATTATCTTAGCAACTTCAGCGTTGAGCCTCGAAGGAAGAGGAAAAACCGGAAATCTCATCTCCCATCGCGAGTGGAAACTGAAAGTTTAATCTTTCCTTTTTCTATCAACTTCATATTAGTGTTGTGTTAGGAAAACATTTTTCAGTAAATACAGGAGTTCGTGCTTCATACTTTCTGATTTTTTGAAATTTAAAAATCTAAGATAATCCTGGTATGCAACACTGATCGATAGCCTTTTATAAGAATTGTAAGCTAAAGGCTACCAGCTAACTATTTTTCGCTTCTTAGCAACAACTAAATTGGTGGATAAAACAAACTTGTTTTTAAAGATTTGCTGAATGAAAGATAGACACATTTTTTTAGTTTAAAAATTCCTATGTAATGTTAAAAGTTCTTAACTTTACCTATACCCCAATTACTGAGAATTACTTGTCTAAATTCTGCTTACCTTCACCACCACTTCCGCTTCCTGATCCACTTCCGCTTCCTGATCCGCTTCCGCTGCCGCCGTTTCCTCCACAATCCTTTTCTTCATTTCCGGTTTTAGCTGGCGCTGAATAGACGCTTTGAAAGACGATGCAAGCGACCATTAGGATGACAATAGATGAACGCATGGTAGTAAAGAAAGAAGATAGCTGAAAAGAAAGAATACAAGTCAGGAAAAAGGAAGCTGGCGTTCATATGAGAAAAACATGGTATTTCTGTATTTCTGGCACAACTCTAATAAGATCCATTTAATTTTATAAACCGGATATGCTTTTCATCAAAACAAAGTATCTACAGTGTAACGTTAATTGCTTCACCTTGTAAGCCTAATATGGTTTAAGCTGCTCAAAGTTAACTAAGTGGTTCGTAAGAAGGCTCGCTTGGCTTTTACTCAGCGAATGATACGATTTTTTAAGCTATAATTTAAAAAGAATTTTCGATTACGAATCAAATTTTCACCAAAACACTTCCTGGACCCAATGACCTTATCACCTCGAAGTCTATTCACATGATTGCCTACTAATCTCAGGCCCGTTCAGAGGCGACCACAAATAAAAACTTGGATTTAAAAAAAGATTTTAATCCAATGTGCAACAGTTGCACTCTTTTTTTTTTTTTGGCTTGTTAAAAAAAAAAAGACATCGCCTCTTCTGAAAAACTGCATATAAACTTTTTTTCTCGGTATTACCCCTGAGAGCCATGCTTTTTAACGACGTTAAACTCATTTCGGTAAAGTATGTAGTATACCGAATTGTAAATCCTTATTCTCTTGTACTTTCTGAGGTACACAATAGTCATGGACGGACAAACAGGAACTCTGTATTAGGCTTCCAAAGAAAACGCATTCCCACAAAAACGACGTTCCCCACAAATCAGTTTTTCCAAACACTGTCATGAACTTATAAATGCTTAACCTCCTACAAGACGTGGAGTGTCTACGTATAACTTATTTTTGACCCATTGATTTGCATTTTGTTTTGAATTAACAAATATTTTGCTTTGCGTTTCACCAAACAGTTTCACAAGTACTCACTTTTTTATACCTTTTTTCCTTTTAGCATGCATTTTTGCTTTTCTGATTTAAATCTACGGCAACAAAACAGACATAGGATTTACCATATTATTTATTTATACCGACTCTGCATGTTTGCCTATCAGACTTCTCTTTTTTTTTCAATTCAGCATGTATTTAAATTCTTGTTTTTCTTTTTCTTTTTATTACCTTGTACTTTTCAATGATTTTAGTTTGCTTTTTTTTCATTGTTTTTTACTCCGTTAATTGTTCCTCTGCAACCCTTCTTTTGTATGCCAACGTATCAACTAAATAAGTCAAATTTAAGGTTAAAATTAAAGTTAACTCTCGCTTTATACTCCGAAACCACCTGGGAGAGAAACTACGGGGTCGTTTCTCGGTTCCAGTCCAGTTTATTTAACATCACATTTTACCGACGCAAAGTCACTTTTCCAGCCCTTTTTAGAATTGGCGTGGAATCGGGAGGCAAAATACGCAATTTCAACCCCAGTCTGTTTGGTTTGAAGAAGCCATCTCCTCGGCATCAAGGTAGTTTCAATGAAGTTGCCTGGAGTAATCGTTGCACGAATGAAATTGTTTAAACCTACTTCTTAGGTCAAAACATATACAGCTATTTTTAACTGTTAGGCCGCTAAACATTAATTACGTGGTTCTCGGGAGCGCACGCATGAGTTTTTTCTTAACGCATGAAACGTTTTTTATGACATTGTCTAAAACAAAAATTCCGATCACGCATCAGCACTTTCACCAAACATTTCCTGGAGCCGATGACCAATCATCTCTCTTCTCTATTCACATGGTCGCCTTTAAACGGATCTAAGGTAGTTAGAGGCATATAACAACTAAAAACTTAGGTCTAAAAAATGACTTTTATCAAATACGCAACTGTTGCACGCTGATCATGGCATTAAAACATTGATATTGTACTCCTCAACAAAATGTAAACTACTGATTTCGTTTGTTTGGTAAAAAAAAACCATCACCCGCATCTGAAATATCACGAATAAGACGTAAAATAAAAACACCGCCCGCTCGCGCCATTTTTTTTTCAGCCCAACTCCCGAGAACCATTTAATTAAATTTTAGCGGCTTTAGGTTAAACCTGACAATAGTGATCGACGAGTCGTTCTCACCATTACTCTGTAGAAACGCGACGGAGAACGAGCGATATCACATGGGGACCATAGACACTCTTCCGTTATGTTTGCTTACCATTAGGCTATCTCTAAACTTACCTTCGACAAGAGTGAAATGTGGCTGCACAAACTGTGATTGCGATACAGAGGAAGGACCACAAACACCGCTATAAATACTCACGAAATGAAAAGCTTATACACACTGAATAGATGGAATCTCACTCAGTACGTCCGGTTTTTCCAGCTCACGCAACGCTTTGCTTTCTTTATGTAATTCCGAACGAAATGTCGACTGCAATGGGATGCACTTTCTCATCATCATTTTGTGCTGTATGAAAAGAAAACGGTACCGAAGCATTCCAGGTGTGAATACCATTGAAATCGTGTTTGTTGTACATGAATAAGAGGATTTTCCTAAAGTTAGGACTGTGTGTATGTGTATATAAAAGTGACTTTGTACTGAATATGCGATACAATTCTTGTAAATACTGTAAATGCTAAAAAATGTTGTCACTGCTTTGGTATGTAAAATGGCGGTATTTACTTGTGGATATAGCTTTCATTTGTGAAAGAGTCGGGAGGGGGAAGAACGACTAAAATTGTTTACCGAGGCATTTTTTTTTGGCAATTCATAACCACAAAAGGTGATTGTAATCTACCAACTTTCGTTACTTTTCACTTTAGATTTAATTTTGCCACTAGAGCGTGCTACGGGTCGAATTAATTTTCAACTGTTGTTTTATTATTTTTCTAGGTTAAAGAGCAAACCTTCAATACCTGAACAATGTTATGCAAAGTTGCGTTTTTGAAAATAATAAATACAGATGTATTCATACTTCCGGTGCCTTTTGGAATTTAAGGTCAGACTTCCTGTGTAGGGAATTGAACCATCTACCCTAGGCCCATCTGACATTGTGTGTAGGATGTGTTTGTGTGTTTGAGCGGTTGGGACTCAGCATTGCTTTTGAAAGTAGTTGGTTCAGTTCTCACTCAGGCAGTATACCATTTTAGTCCAGAAGATAACGGAAATAGGTTTGCATTTGTTTTTATTTCACTTTACCCGCGGTCATTTGGCTTTCCTTATTTATTTTTTATTTATTAAATAACATTAATCGTCAGTTTCAAAAAGAATTGGACGATATCAAAAATAACAGTTTCATAAAAAGAAAACATTGAACAAACAAGAGAGCAAGTCGGTCCCTTCCTATCAACAATAACGGGCAGAGGGACAATTTTGCAAGTAAACTCTTAACAACAACTTGAAAAATTACATGCGACTCCTAATAACAATTTTAAATATATTTTCAGCACGTTTCGGCCAGAAAAAAAAAACAGTTCCTGGTGAGCCAATCAAAACTAAAGTTGCTACTACTGTACAACCATCAGGAAAAAAAACTCGTTAAACACATCCAGCAGATAGCACAGAAAATCATTTCATTTCAAAAGCAGCACCCTGCAAATACCTAGAACTCAGTAGTTGTAATTTAAACTTCTTAAACAGGCCTGTCACTTACCATAACACATAAGATGTAAATATGTATTCCTTCCTGTATTTATTTGTAATCCACCCAAAATCAAAACTGGTATAAGAGAATCCGTCGGGTTTCCAGAAAGTATCGGCCCTTGAAAGTAGTGATGTTATTCAACTATGGAAAGGCCGCCAAGGTCAATCCTATTAGTCAAGTTAATCGCAGTGCCTAATAGTTCGAAAGTTAAATGAAAAATAGAACATTGCTACTTGCGGTAGCAATTTTCAAGTTTTCATGTAATGCCCAAAATACAATTCAGTGCGATTAACTTGGCTAATAGGATTAACCTTGGCGGCCTTTCCCTGGATGAATGATAGCACTACTTTAAAAGGCATAGCCTTTTTGAAAACTTGGCGGCTTGTCTTATACCAGTTTTGGTTTTGAGTGGATGTCACAACTTTCATAGGACTATGAATGTACAAATGGTAACACGGTCATATTGTCACCTCTCTTTTTTTATTGAACAATTTTATGTCTATAAATTTTCTCATTCATAATTTTCACATTTGCGATTTCCCAATTAGCCGTTACATCAGCCGAGTTGTAACAGTTTGACATATTATATAGCCATGGTTCAGATGCTTAAGTTTGTTCAACCCATATTTGAGCACACTGGGTAACAAGCGCTGATTTTCGTTCGCTTCGCTCACTCAATCAGCTCATCGCCCCCCCCCCTCAATTGCTCCTCCCGGGCTTAATGTTAATTACGCAATGAGGCTGGAATTGTTCACTCAATCACATTTAGTCTCATTTACTTGGCTGGTCGTCTACTTGGCTCTGCCACATTAGCAGATGTATATACGGCAGCAGTGGACTTACGTCTTTGGCCTATTGCTGACCTGTTCCGACCAGGAACGCTTAAGGTTTTTAACAAAAAATGTAGTGTCCTTTAGTGACCTTGCATACGACATGATTTTTTTGGTGTTTTAAATTTGTTTGTTGTACGATGCATTTCAGCTGATTTTCTTTACACTTGAAAACAGGGTTGCATTGATGTCCCCGAAACGTTGTGTCATTTTGCTTCTTTGTGCACATTTTTATTTTTTTCATCCAGATTAACCAGCAAACTTGGCACATTACTAAAACACAATTCTTTAAAAACAAATTTTTTTGTCCTACATGATTGGACCTTGTGCTCATGATCTGCGTTTTGTTTACAATGAAAGACTCACCGTCTCACAGTGGGATTTGTTGTTTTTGTGAGCCGTTGATTTTAATGCAGAGCCATTGGCCGAAGCAGTACGCCAAGCATGGCGAGGGATAATCGTCTAACTCGAAAATCGCATAATTGGAAGAGCGTATTCCGTATAACAGTATAACGGAAAGTCGTCTAACAGGAAATTCGTATAATGGAAAATCGTCTAATGTTCCTGCCTTGCTCGCTGCGGCTATACATGTAACATCACAAACCATAGTTAGACGTTTATCCATTATACGATATTCCGTTTAGATGATTTTCCATTATACGATAATCCGTTTAAACTATTTTCCAGATATTTCATTTATGCAGATATTAGACAATTATCCCATTAGACGATTTTTCAGTTAGACGTTCGCCGATGCCCTGGCCAAGCCACTGCCAAACTGGTCCAATGATTTTATTCAGGGTCCTACCCCGAAGCCACACGCCCTGCTACTAATCTTCAAACTATGAATCTACAACTAAGCGAGACAATAGCTCACTGCAACAGATAAGGTACAAAAACCATAAAAACCAGAACAGTCAGAAAAGTCATTTGTGAGTGCCACTACTCATAACAAGTACCTCTCAAACAGCTTCACAGGGGTCCGCACTACTCTTCACTTCTATTCACAGACTAGCACAATGCACACTGTACTCAAAAACTATAAACCCTGGACGGTTCTGAAGCACTGGACCTAATCTCTCCCCTGTTTACTGGCTGTAACAGCAACTTGCGACAACATCTACACTTCACAACACTACTAAACAAATAAAACCGTATATCACTACATCGACACACCTCATCTGGGAAACACAGAGAAACTCACGGTGTAGGAATTCACCAGCAATTCAAGCCTTAATTCTCCAATGGTGCTTCTGGGACTGGGTTCAGTGCACCAGCAAATGGATAACCGATGCACCAGTACCACACACATCACAGAGTGGTTACTCATACCACCCCATACGATGCCTGTTAAAAGGTAGCAATGTGTGCCCGGGCCATCCAGTATGAAAGACAGCCCAAAGCTAACTAATAACCACAGACCTGGTGGAGCTGGAACAGTACACGACCAGCGGTGGCTGTGCTTCACTCTCTGTTCCAAAACTCTGGCGTCCAGGAGCGCAGGGCTGTGCTATGCACTCGGACTGACTGCACAATGGTGATACGACTCTCGCAATATGATCCACTATCTTTTGCAGTTGCATTGGTACTCTCGTTGCCAAAATAGCCACTGTGCCCACGCACCCATGCAACAGCAACCTTAGACGACTGCATAGCACCCCACAATTTCCAGCAAACCACAAAGATAATTGGATACAGACAGCCATGGTCGCCAGAGCACACCACTATGCAGACAAAACAGGACAGTGTCAGACCAGATTGCAAACAACGGTAATTGCAAATCAGCTACAACATCGCGTGCAACAGAAATGGCAGCAAGCTCGCAGACAAAGCTGGAGGAGACTGCACACTGCACTCTTCCTGCCATCAACTTGAAAACTGGAATGCAAACACCGACACCACCTATTTTAGTTTGCCTTTCAAAAAAGAGGCATCGCAGAAAAAAACACCATAGTTTCAAAATCGCCATATCGGCAGGTAGGCGAGGGTGACAAGTCTAACCTACAGGTTTTAGCGGGAAGGAAGGTGTGTCCTATTCTGAGACGGGGTATTACCCCCACCACTACAGCTGGCAGATTACCAAGGAGGTGACCGGGTGTATAGCATAAAGATCCACCCCTTCATCCCAGTTTCCCACACTTTGCTCTCAACAATGACGCGACAGGCATCAAGCACGGGTCGCATGTCACGTGGCAAGACTGGGACAAAGCAGGATTCATCCGATCGGAATGCGCCCGCTTCGGATGCGCATCTGCAGCCTCGTTGCCAAAGTGGCCCGAATGACCTAGTACTCACGACACTACAACGCTGTTGCGCTTGGAACAGTTTCCACGCAATGCCTAAAACGAGCAGGTGGCGAACAGTAAGCCAGTCTGCCATTCTTTGCAGGAAGCGCACATCCGAAGCTGAATCTGACCAAAGGACAATCTAATGCACTAAGGACAAATATAACGCTACATTAATGGCAACAGAGATAGCAACTAACTCAGTTGCAAAACCTGAGGGAAAAATAGACAAAAGGTTGTGAGATAAGACCCTCAAGGTACGCAATCTGTCAGTGACTCGCTGCTTCAACACAGCAGTGTCATTCGTCCAGCTAAGCTATGAGTCCAGAATCACACCGAGGTACCTAACCTACTTGGAGTATGGTATAACAAACTCTTGCACTTGGAAGGATGTTACCTGCAAAGGACCACATGTAAAAACAACAGCTTCCGTCTTGTCAGAAGAGAGGGAAAGGCCACGACTCACAAGTAGCTCATCTGCAAATCGTACAGCAGAATCCATGACCACTGAGAGATCGGCTAGGTTATCACCAACCATCCAAACAGCGATGTCATCGGCATATGTGACAATATTAACATGCCGGCAGAGCTCTTCAAGAATCTCATTAAGGACCGTTGCAGAAAGGATAGGGCTGAGACAGCTTCCCTGTGGGAGGCCCCGGTACATCGCAAAAGCATCAGACCAGACTCAGATCACAAATGGACGCCAGCCAAAGAGAGCTAGGACAACTTTAGCCTCTAATGACTGGAGCGAATATCGACCCCTGTTGGTCATAACAGTATCATGGGCCGCCTGTATAGCTAAAAAGACAGCTAAGACAATTTTACCTTATATCCATGCTTTACGTATGCTTGTTTCAAGGTACAAGATGGCATCCTGTGTCCCTTGGGTCTCTCGGTACCTGAACGTGGCTTGCCAGGCTTCCCCACTGGAGTCAAAATCGTGAAGAGCCAAGATGGAGGGATGCTCCTCTATCACACAGACTCTGAAAGAGACCAGCAAGTCCAACTTCGCTTCGTGACCAATGGATTTCATAAAATCGTATGTCACACAATCTCTACCAGGGGTTCTGGCAGCCTTGCATTAAGGAAGCGCTGCAGTAAGTTTTGACAAAACCAGTGGTAAGTCGGTCAGTCCTTCCTTTCCTGCAAATCAAGGGCTGGAGCATTAGCACAAGGGCACGCCGGCAAGCGGTACACTTCAGCAAAGTGTGCATCAAAGACATAAGCCACATCGCATTCCCGCAAGATCTGATTCTTCTGCATTCCGTAGACCCAGGAAATCCGGGCCATAGCATCCTGAGGACAGACTAGACCCCAGATAACAGACGTAGATAGAACTGACTCGCTCACAGAGTCGTTTGCCAAATAAAGCTTTCTCTGCAAGATCACTCGTGTTTCATGCATGACCCCCAATTTATGTTAGCCAATGCAATTCTGTTGGGTTCTGCCGCCATTGATGGTACGCTCTTCTCCTATCGCGAACAGCAATGGTACGCACTGATGTCCACCACACCGCCTTTATTATATTCCTTGTGGTCCACAAACTCAATGGTCTCCACCTAGTTAGCCACGACGCAAAAGGTCCGTCCCCAGCTACGGACTGACACACTGACCGCAACATGAGATCACGTTTTGGCTGCATGTGCAGTTCGTGGGAACCTGTTGACTTTTTTTGGTGCTACTCAGAGTTGCAGTGGAGGGGGCGAGGGCATGCGTCGTCTGCATACTGCTGCACAGTTTTGTCAGTTTACAGAAGTGCGCTTGTAGAGTGAAGTCTATCCCAGCATCTGCATTATTCTTGGATTCTGAGTTGTGGAATGGAGTTGATGGGTTTCTGAATTGTATTGGATGATGTGATATGATACTGTAATGAGTTAATATTGTATCTTATTGTATGTTTTCCATAGTTTAGGACGTAAGGCTACGGACCAGGGCCCTTTAATAAATCAAATCAAAGCCTCCTCCTCTTGTCCATTTTTACGAAAGTTTCGTGCGCAAACGAACAAAAATAAGCACTGCGGCGCTAATGAAATTGGATCAGAGGTTTTGGAATTTTACTTCAAATATTAACAAGATATTAATCATTATTCGAAGAAATTATTCAAAAATTAATGTGAAATTTAACAGGTCGTTAACTAATAGGCTGAGAAGCCCGTGAATACCGTCAAAGCCGATTCAGGTTGTGGCGAGATTGCGTTATTAAAAAAAATTAATTTCTAAGAAAAATGGTCCAACTATCCTTCATTATCCTTATATGTTTATATATTGCATACCTTCTACATTTAAGTTATGATTATAAAAAAAACTGTCCCAACCAGCTGGAAAACTATTTAAGGATGACTATCCATCTAACCCGTCCACTAGCATACCCAGTTTGCAGAAGAGCCGCTCCCAGATGGCTCTTAATGGCTCAGCATAACAGATAATAGATAACGCTATACATGTTCTGATTCTAAGTGCGGTTAATGATTCTGTGAGTTGATTTGCACTTTAACGATGATATGATCGTTAACGGCATTAATAATGTAAATGCTAATTGTCCCAATATATAAAAATGCGTAATTTTCTATCTTTACGAAGTTCATCTCCCCTTCGCCATTAATGCTACGACAGAAAGTTTTTTTCTGACATAAAAATGAGCTGTAAGATCAATATTGTTGAAATCTTCTAATGAACTTAGCATGCCTTGATTAAAAAAATCCTCTCTTTTTTGAAGTGCCTGGTGTTCTCATTTTAAAATCAGGACGTCAAATAAATGTTCTTGGTACGGTTGTGTCATTCACGATCATAATGTTTTCAGTTACCACGCAACTTTTAATCAAAATGAAATCAATAAATTATTCGTATATAATCAGACCCTACGGAACTGGAATATGTTCCAAAAATATTAGAATTCTTAGTAGTGTGTCTCTCTTTCGAAAGACTTTTTAAAATTGAAGTACTCAATAATGCTTGTTTTTGCATTTTTTTTTTGTACTTTGTTATTATTTATTTTTACTTACTTTAGACTTCGACTTCAATATTCATCTCTCATCGTAATTCTTTAAAGCCGAATCCTGAAGAAGATGGTTGGCTGGCTCGAAATATCGAGGTATGCTTTCTTCTAAAGTTTGGGTCTTTACTAACATTATCCTATTCTTAATGCACTACTAAAGTATTTTTTTTCCTTTTCCTTTCTTTTCCCTTTTAATCTTATGTCTTTTTTCTTTAATTTCTGTTTAACTCTTAAATAGGCCTATTTTACTTTTTAAAAATAGTTTTCATATTTGTATTTATGTTCATTGTTTTTATTTCATATTCACGTTTGTTTTTTTTCTTTTACTTATTGTTTCTTTTGAGCACTTATTGATACATTGTGCAATTTTTCTTCGTTTACGAAAGGTGGAAATAACCACCATTTTCCATTTCATTTCATATCATTTCATTTCATATACTATAAATTCTCTTTTAATAGCGAGGGGCATTTTGGTAATTTAACTAATTTAACCTACTACTGTTAGAGTCCGGCCGCTATTGGAGATCCTACTGTTACATCAGTTTTGTTAATTTATGCTTCGTTAAAAAGAAATTTAGCCATATACAACATTTGTCTGGCGTTAAAATACGGAATATACCATCACATGAATGCTTTTAGCATTCCTCTTAAACTGTTTAATGAAATAAAGATCGGTGGTGGTTTATTTGGATGTCAGTTTTATGAGAAGGACATGTGTTTACAGTTACTTTCGTGGAATTTTTATCTAATTATACTTAGAGACCCGACATCTAGTTATTCATGTGGAAGATAACTCTGCTAGTTGAAGACACCACTATTAATACGATAGTAATGGGCAAGAGTTAGCAAAAGTTAGGAAAACCCGTAGAGTACCTTGGAATACAAAAGGTTGAAAATCACTGCGATCATCTGAGAAAAAAACTTAAAATGTTTAATCTATAGGCTATAATTAAATTCTAACACATGCAACCTGTCCGCTAACCGTGCTTCATTCTGCCCCACGACAACTCAAATGCCAAATTTGATGGATATCTGGTGCTCAAAACCAAAGATTAAGAAGCCCTCCCTTGAGGTCCAGCCAAAGGCCGTCTCGGATTCAGTTCGATGTGAATTGGCATTCAAAGGGTTCTAATCCCATCACATTTGTCGCAGTCCATCTAGGCAAGTCTATTCAATGATAGAATTGCCACGGACGCAAGGCCCTCTGGGATATCACCGATGAAATGGGTCCATTACGGCAAAGGAACGACTAAATTAAATTTGCAGAATCGTGAAACATTTTTTTCTGAAAAATTCGTTTTGACGGTAGCAAAAAGAGAAATTGAAATAGCCATTTTTCAAGATATATTTCTAGAATATGTTAGGTGCAGGATATTGAGAATACTGGTCGTATGGTCAAGGTGGTCGACGAAGCTCACAAAGCTTTGAGGGGATAGTATTACTGTAATCTAGACACACGCTAGTGTGTCGCCGCCAAGTAACAGTAGATCAACCCATTGTAGACATCCTATTGTTAAAAATTTATATGATAAAAAGGCGGCTCACTAGCAGACATGTGTCTGTTAACTGTAAACAACTGAAAGCATATTTTGGCATGTTGAGGATAAATCCCAATGCGACAGAAATATTTCAAATTTTGGAAAATGTAAGGGAAAGGGTTAGAGATTAAGAAAAACTAAAATTTAAAGGATGAGTGTCCACCAATCATAGAGAAAAAGATGCGTCAATAACGTTGTTTTTATGTTACAGTCTAGCTAGCTAGCTAAAATTGAGAAGGCCTACGTAGTTGTATGGTGATCTGAACATGGTCCTTTTGTTGGTTTGGGGGTTGTAGGGGTCAGGACAGATGGGTGGGAGGAATTTGAAATTCGCCACCAGCCAATTTAAATTTCGTTTCTTTTCCAAGTTGCAACCAATGATTTCACGCAACAATGTCTTTAACAATCAACACTGGTCTTTAGATTTATTGTAAAAGCCTGGACGAACTAAAAACTGATCTGTAACGAAGGACAAAATAAGGACACATTAACGTTACAGTTACGCAACAATACGAGCATCCACGAGCTAACGGGGCTTTTGTTAATAACTGAAAAATCAAATGCCTCGTGTTCTGCTGTTTTAGTAACAGCGACCTTCGGGGGTTTCTGCATGACTAATTGTCAACAAAATCTTGAAAAGTTAAGGGGACGGTGCAGGGATAAACAAAACAACTGAAGGGGATGTGCTGATTGAGTGAGCCAAGCGAACGAAAGCAGCGATTGTTAGCCAGTGTGTGCAAAAATGGGATTGAAGCAACTTAAGTTTGTGAAGAGTGGTCATACAATAAACTTAAGCCTTGGCAATTTAGCTAATCTAACGGCTAATTGGCAATGGTAAATTTGAAAATTATAAATGTGAAAATTTATAGAAATAAAATTCCTCTAGAAAAAAGGTACAGATGAAGATAAGACAGTGTAACCTTATGTACGTTCACAGTCCTATGAACGTTGTGATATCCACCCAAAACCAAAACTGGTAGAAAAATCCTCCAAGTTTCCAAAAAAGATCGGCCTTTGAAGGTAGTGATATCATTCAACCAAGGAAAGGCCGCCAAGGTCAATCCTATTAGCCAAGTTAATCGCACCGACTAATAGTTCGAAAGTTAAATGAAAACTTGAAGATTGCTACTTGCTGTCCAATCATTTAACGTCCAAAGTATTATTGGGTGCGATTAACTTGGCTAATAGGATTGACCTTGGCGGCCTTTCCTTGGTTGAATGATATCACTACCTTAAAGGCCGATCGTTTTGGAAACTTGGCTGGTTTTTCTACCAGTTTTGGTTTTGGGTATTTATTTTTCTGCATGTTTGTTATATCTATACTGCAAAGGTGTTTTTCAGGCAGAGAGTACGTCTCGTAATGGAGAAGCCTTGTACAGAGATCCTGTTTGTTAGCATGGCCACACGAAGCTTCTATATATGTCAGCTCAGAAAAACGAGGGCTGGGAATTACATTAATTATTTATTTTATCACGACACACGCTAGTGTGCTGCTGCCAAGCTGTTGTTTCATGGTGCATTACTGATACAAAAAGTTATTACTTTATGTATTTGCTTTTAGGGACCACGAACCCAAATTGGGTTATCTGCCTCACGACGATGAGAGGGACAATTTGACTCTAGACTTCCAAGCGAAAAACCCAGAGTATAAAAAAGTTGGCTAACAAATAAACAATGAAAGGTTACAAAAGTAGTAACATCATGAAAAAGGGGGTTACAATAAAGCCATATGTTATTATCAGCAATAACAACAATAAATCAATGAAAAACAAACGTCAAACAAGTAATATCATAGTCCGAACCCATATCACTGGTAGGATATCTCGTAAGGGTGAGTGACGCGCTTGCCATCAGTAACTTGGTGGCAGTCATTTTTGCTCTGATATTACCACTTTGAATGGCGAAAAATTAGTTCTAGATACGATTTTTTTATAGGAAATTAACAAAGAGCCATGAAACGTGCAACGATAAACTAAAAAATGTCATTGAAGTCCAACATAAACCAATAAATTTATTTTTTAATTACATTTATACATTTATATAAGCATATTTACATTTTTTTTACAGAAAATATAGAATACTTCAGTTATCGGATGATCAGTTTTTGATCGCTTATCCTCTTCTGGATCCGCCACTTTGACGTTGAGATCCTGAACTCGTTCTCGATGGAATTCTTTCGGCTGCAAAAAAAAAAATACAATTAAATGAAAAAAAAAAAAAAGAACTATTCCGCAGAACCATAAAAACTTCAAATTTATCCCACTCCCCGTTGTAGGTACCAAATACCTGTGAAAAAAATTTTAAGGTTAAAGATTGTATGATAAATGAAACGCCATTTACAACTCTATTGAATACAAAAGAACAGGACAAGGTTGTCGCGTACGCCAGAGGTCACGGGTTCGAATCTAACATCAGCCACTCCAGGAATTTTCTGGAACAGAAGAACCCTGTGATGCACCGTGTTCATGTCGATTGTGATTGCATTTTATACAACAAACAGAAATAATTGTGATTTACCAAAGAGGCCGATGCTAGCAAAGTGTTGACTGATAATGCATGTAGTATTTTTTCCCTAAAAAAACAAACAAATATTTAATAAAAACAAAACAGCAAAAATTTAATATTTGAAAATTACTCGAATTTTTTAAATTGCAGTTAAATTGCTTACACACTTTGCTAACAACGGCATCTAGTGAGAAGAAATGGTAGTAAAATTGATAAAGCTCAAATTCTTTATTTTTAATGTATACGATGTAAACGACGTAAACGATGTAAAAAATCGATTTCAATTGTTCTTTTTGTATTGAAGAGTTAAAAAAGGCTGTTATTGTAAAAACATAAGTTTAAATCATGTTATTTGTTCTAAAATGAGAAGTCGCAGTTTGTAGAAGTTAAAAGCACTATGAAATTTAAGATGGCACCCATTACGGCACTGCCGAATTGCAATGAATGTCAGTTTATAAAACATCATAAAAGCGTTTCTGCTGAATTTCTTAACCTTGCATAGTGGAAATACTTCGTCATAACTGGAATCCATATATTTAAATTCGTATTTTTCTGCCACTGATGGTGTATAGTAATAGTGGACAGCCTCTCATTATACCCGATCGTACATCAGAGGCTGCCAGCTACCGGATGTCGATCATGTTTCACCAAAAAATAACTACAGCTTCTTTCTTCAGTTGTCGGATACAGAGTTACACCAAGTTTTTACTTGTCAAATTGTTACATTCAAAGTTCTGAAGTAAAATCAGAAACGCAGTGAATAGATTAAAAAAATACCCATCGTAGCATACGGATGCTGTGACGGGGTTTTCATTTATATGGCAGGTATTTCGTTCATTAATACTGTAAATTGACCATTTGAACATGGCTGCACTAAAATAGCCACGATTGTTTTCCATGTTTAGTGTCTGAAATAAAGCTCACCTTCACCACCACTTCCACTTCCGCTTCCTGAGCCACTTCCGCTTCCTCCATTTCCTCCACAATCCTTTTCTTCATTTCCGGTTTTGGTTGGCGCTGAATAGACGCTTTCAAGGACGATGCAAGCGACCAATAGAATGACGAGAAATGAACGCATGGCGGTACAATAGAAAATTGCCTAAAAAAAAAGACACCAACTTAGGAAAGCATATACATGAGCTACCTACAATACCTAACCAATATTGCAATCCGTGTATTCGACACCACCCGAGCGTAGCATGGGATTCAGCTGGTAAGGAAGGTAATCAATCAGCTCTGTTTCAAGGCCTAAGTTTCTGTTCTGATTGTAGGCATAGTTTTAAGCTATCACGAATTGGACTTGTGCTCTGAATTTTCTTTTCTTCTTCTTTACTTTTGTGTAAACTGATTTTCTGTAAATTTTCAAAAATAAAACAAAAAAGTCGAATAATCGTCCGTTTGAACTGCTATTATCATCTCGGGATGAATAGGTACAATTCTGCTAGCAAATACCTACAGCATTTTCATGCCACTATCGACATGAGCACGAGCACACTATCAGGATCCTTGCAGTATGCATATCGATCATTGTTTAGTGAAATCAGGAGCTCATAAAGACTTTTGTTAGGTAAGAGGCAGGAGTGTACTAAGGATAGGATTAAAGCTCTATGACGCATTGCAGCACCCAGCTTGGCGAATTTTTTGCTGGGAAATGCATTCAATTTAAAAAGAATTAAAATGGCATGATTTTTGTATAATGATAGCTATCCCTTGACATATGATTTAAGAATGCTATGGTGCTGTTCTGAGTCTAGTCTATGGACCTATTTTAATTCAGTGTATTGGCTGCAAATGAAAGGTGCTGATTTGACCAGTCGCTACATTCCTACAGTTAATTCTTCTTTGTTGACTGCTGGTTTGTAAACAAAGTAAAATTTGTTTGCTGACGCAATTGTCTTTTCAACACTTTAAATGGATCATTAAAACCCTTCGCTCGCAGACACACCATTTTCTCATTTCGGCATTCATTACCTTTTTCAGGCCTGGCTCGAACTCAAAACGATTCCAGCTTTAAAAATAGTGCAGTTAAGATGTTACTCAAACCACCCTTCACAAAATACTTTTAAAAAATAGGTGTGAATATCAATCTAATAAAAAGAAATTTTATCTTCATGACCAACTAAACAAACATGCAACTTTCATTACTGTTACATTATTCAAGAAAAAGGGAATATTGTGAAATCAGTTATCAACCATATAGAGCAGTGACATTTGCCGCCATATTGGCACCAGTATAGGTTTTGGAGGGCATAACTACAAGGTGCACTACATAGAAATGGAGGGAAAAACAACGGAAAAGTGGATTACTTAGGCTTAAAATAACGTTACTTTATCCAACAACAAAAATCGCGCGTGTTAGGTCTAAGAAATCACTCTTCATAGCATCGGCTTCAGTATGACGCCCTTCTGTTTCTCTCTGCAGTGCCCCTTGCAGCTAACCCATTAAGGCTCCACCATGGAGTTATACACAATAATACTACGTCGTCTCACTGCTCTATTCTTACTTTCAACGCAAAAGGAAAGACGCCATTGCCATTTACTGTGTCGCTATTAATTTAAATGAGTACCATTTTAAAATGATGCAGGGCTATCGTGTACTTTGTACTCTTCGCCCAACTCAAAATTGGCTAAAAATGACACAGAACTGGAAAGATGGCGGAAAAATAGGACCAGTCGAGTGAAAGTGGTAAGAAAGGGGCATGATTAAAAACTAGAGATGATGGAAGAAGTTTTCCGTTTGAAAATCCATTAATACCATGAAAAAGGGACTACAAAAACAATGGTCCTGATGGCTGAGTTATAAGAGAGCTCATCGTATCTTCAGAAGAAGGTTGTCTGATTGGTAGTTGGAAACAGAAGGATGTAGGGCAGGACTGTGTGAGAGACTGTCACCTTCCTTCAACAATTTGGACCACTACGATCTGAAGTTTTCTGTTAAAACTCCATGGTTTCCACCAACCGACTTCTACATCTTGTAAGGTTTACAATTGAGTGGTTGCTTTATACAAGCATTATTTTGCTTCACTTCACGTAGAAATTAAATCTAAAAGTTATTTCCAACTTAAGTTTTTCCTATGTTTTCTATCAAACGATGAAAAAACCTCTTTCTCCTACCGATTTCAAAAACAACTCTGAATCATTTAGCTGTAAAGCGGTGTAGATTACAAATAAACAATGTACTAGAATTGACATGGGAATTCAGTTCACTAGAATTGAACCCGGGAATTCACATGGTCGCCTCGAAAACTAATCCTTCAGAGGCGTGTCACAAAATAAACCAATGCACAACATTTGCACTGTAAACGTGGCTGAAACTGCCATTAAAACACAGATACTGTACTCTACAACAAAATGGCAAAATGGCAGGCTACAGTTTTGCTATCGCCCGAATCTGAATGATCGCGAATTAACATTTGTTTGGTACTACTTCTGAGAACCAGGCTTTTCTTCACCTTCTGTAAGGCGTTGAACTCGTTTCGGAAAGGAGTGTAAGTATACCGAATTATAAATCCTTATTCTCTTGTATTTTCTGAGCTAAACAATAGTAACATATGGACGGACAAACAGGAGCTCTGTATTAGGCTTCCAAGAAAACGCATCCTCACAAAAATCACTTCTCCGCCATAAATTACTCTTTTCAACGTCTGCCAGGAATTTATACATACGTAAGACGTGGGAGTACTGTTTTTAACTCTGTCTCGCTTTATATTACAAGGCCACTTGAGAGAGTGGCTGCAGATTTCGTTTCTCGGCTCCAGGCCGACATCACATTATTTTTTACCAACGCAAAGAACGTTTTACAGCCATTGGCGTGGAGCCGGGAGACGAAAAACGCTATTTCTACCCCAGTATCCTTGGTTTAAAAAAGCCATCTCCTCCGCATCAAGACAGTTTCAACAAAGTTGTCTGGAATAATTAATGCATGAGTGATATTTCACAAACCCACTTATTAGGTTAAAAGTTAAAACATATACAGCATATATTTAACTGTGTTGGTTGACCCTGAAAATAGTGATCGACCAGTCGTTCCCACCATTACCAAGTAGAAACGCGACCCTGAATGACAGATATAACATTGAGTAGTATTATCATAGGCACTATTCCTTTATACCACTCCTGTTTGCTTACCATTAGGCTTACTCTAAACTTACCTTCGACGAGAGTGAATGTGGCTGCACAAACTCTGATTGAGATACAGAGACCGCTACATACACCGTTATAAATACTCTCGAATGAAAAGCTATTACACACTAGATGGCATCTCATTCAATTCTTCCGGTTTTTCTAGCTTTCACAATGCTTCCTTTATGTAATTCCACGCGAAATGTCGACTGCAATGGGATACGCTTTGTCATCGTCATTTTGTGCTGTATGAAAAGAAAACAGTACCGAAGCATTCCAGGTGTGAATAGGCATTGAAAGACTGTTTGTTGTACACGAATTAGAGGATTTTCCTAAAGTTTGGGTTTTCCTGTACGTTTGCGTACATAAAAAGTATCTTTGTATTGAAGAAGAGTCTTGTAACAAAATTATTGTAAATACTGTAAATACTGACAAATTGTGTCACTGCTTTGGTATGTAAAATGGTGGGTATAGGGCAGTGACACAACGTAGTATTATTGTATATAACTCTATGGTGGAGCCAGTAACTGGGTTAGCTGCAAGGGGCACTGGAGGAGAAAAGAAGGTCGTCGTATTGAAGCCAATGCTATTAGACTGGATTTCTTTAGCCTATAACGCGCGATTTTTGTTATTGGAGAAAACAACGTTCTTTTAAGCCTAAGAAATCCGCTCTCAAAGCACTGTCTTGAGTAGAAGTACCGTTGTTTTCCGTTACATTTTAATCTAGTGCACCTTGTAGCTATGGCTTCCAAATGGTGTCTCGTAGCCAATATGACGTCACTTAACGCTGCTCTATTGCTAGTGGAAGTTGCTTTCGTATGTGAAGGAGTGGGTGGAAGGGGGGGGGGGGAGAAAGCGACTAAAATTGTTTACCTACGTAATTTATTTGTACAATTCGTAAAAGGTGACTATTCTGAGAACTTTCATTACTTTTTACTTTTAGACTTAATTTTACCGCAGGTCAACGTTAATTTACAACTGTTATTTTATTATTTTTCTAGGGTTAAGAGTAACCAATGCATGACAAATTTAATGTAATGTTGTATTTTTTAAATAAATAAATAGAGATGTATTCACACTTATGATGCCTTTTGGAGGTCAGACTTCCTGTGAGGGGAATTAAACCATCGACCGTAACACCGTACTGAGACTGTGTGTAGGCCGTGTCAGTATGGTTGAGTGGTTGGAATTCGGCCATTGCTTTCGAAAGTCGCTTGTTCAGTTCCCAGTCAGGGAGTCTGACATTTTAGTCCTAAAGAAACCGAAAATTGGTTTGCACTTGTTTTTATTTCACGTTAACCGTAGTCATATTGGAGAACCCGATGGAGAATCATATTTTAATGAAGTTAGTCGCTCTGTCGCAGAGAACCTGACACCGACACTGGCAGCAACCTGGCAGAGGAGGAACCTCGTCTATTGTCTTTTCTACGCCTGTGGGTGCTCCACCTGTGCTGAGTGAAGCCACATGCGAGCGAGTCAGCGAATGAGTCTACGTGCACCTGTGGATATTCGATCTGGCACTCCTGACCTGGGGTTTCCACCCGTGAAACGTCGTAGAGCTCAGAGAAGGTGGTGTTCGTTGTGCCCAAGCCCATGTTCTGCATAGTCAGAGAATAGGTCCACGAATTGTCACAGGCAGAGGTCATGGAAAGCATAGGCACTCCCTGAGTTCCAAATTGAATGCAGTGTGTAATCCAAACACTGTGTGTAATCCAAACACTGTGTGTGATCCAAACATGGTGGATAATACTTCATGTGGCAAGGTGCAAGATACTGTGCGTGATGAGGTGTTTTTCGAGGAGCGTTTAGTAGAGGAAGTCCCAATGTGGAATCTGACATATGGTAAGGAGCTCCGTGATGACAAGTTAATAGTGAATGTCAGGTCTGTGAGTGCAAGTGAAAAGAGTCAAAATACCTTCACATAGTGCAGTGAGCAGGGTCTGGTTGACTCCACTGATTTAATGGGAGGCGGTGATGCAGGCAGCTTTCTACCAACTTCCTAGTCCCAGTCGCTATAAGTTCTTGGAATGTTAGGTGCATTGAACAAGATTGAGGAATGTCTAATTTTGTAGATATCCTTGGTTTGCTAAGGTTCGTTTGCCTCTAGGTGTTAGCATTTGTGTCACCGTGTTCAACTACCTGTCCAGCAATCCCCTCTCCTGCATTCAGATTTTGATAAGCTGAAGGGTACAATTCTTTAATTCTGACTCTATGCCGTGACATTGGTCTTTGGGGCGTATCTCTTTGATTAGGCACCGTCTGGGTATCTTTAGTGTTCTTGCATGTGGTGGGGCGATTTACTGCTGAAGAGTGGTGTCATTTCTCTTCCTCGACTCTTGTTCCAGGGAGGTGACTTCAATGCTCAGCATTGGCTATGGGGCATTAGACAATGTGATGCTAGAGGTCATATTCTTGCTTCCATTTTTAAGAGACAAGATTTGTAGTCTGAATTCTCTGCTGCCTTTTCCCTATTCCATGTCTATGGGGCAGTGCAAATTGATGTCGTGAGGTGTGATTCTCTAAGGTCACTTGGATGTGATGCACTGCGTGAATTGCAGTGTTGCTTTAAAAGTCTGTTCGATGGTGGACTGGTTCCCCCAACCTGGGTATTCACCATTCTTTCTCCAGTACGGAAAAGTGGAGAAGGAGAGAGGAGAGGTTGACAATGTCGGAAAAATAAAGATATCCGCAAAATTTCTTTATCGTTGTGTCATTATTTACTACTAGCCACATTGTTGTCTTCGCGCACTCTACTAGCGTAGATCCATGCTTCATATAGTTTATTCAATAGCCAAAGCCTTCTGAAATCGAAGTACTGATTGTTAGGAGGCATGCTAATTGCAGTTGCTGCTAGCAGGTCGTTTATTGCATTCCTTGGGAAGTCTTCAGTTCATATCCAGTAAAAATGGCTTATTTTACAGTGAAAATAAACCGTGCGTTATTGTCATGTGCGTTAACACACAATGCCGTATTGTTGGCGGCACAAAGCCTAACGTAAATCATGTGATTACGAGACAATGCCAACATTTCCAGAATGAGCC
>JAHWFP010023501.1:0-14490 GCA_023313725.1 Lithobius niger
CCACTGGACGCTTGACAACACCTTCACTTTTTTCAAAACCTAAATTTGTCTGGGATCAAAATTGGTTTCCATCGTCTTACGAAAATTTATACTACCTGTAAATTAAATTGCATTCAGTCCCTGAGTGCTCTTTAATCACTTGAGGTTTTTCGCTCTCCTGATCCGGTCAGTGCGCAACCCCACTGCGCATGCATCACCATGCACAGCCCTCCTATAAAAGCAGATGGCTCGCCCTTGGTGGCCATCTCTTTTCCTCTTGATATGTCGACCATGATGGTGGCTCAAGAGGGGAGGTAGGGTAGGTATTTACAGGTAGTATAAATTTTCGTAATACGATAGAAACCAATTTTGACCACGGAAAAATTTAGGTTTCTAGTCGTCAGCAGAAAATTTCTACTACCTGTAAATTAAATTGCATTTACAGTTTGACCTCGTCTATATAGGTGGCGGGAACCATCATGACGAGTTACCCCGGGTTGCGGACTGGCTCCCCCAAAAAGTTTAACAAAAACAGAAACAGGAATATGGATCTCTTTCGTAGGATTTGGTGGCCCTGAAAAGGGCCGTTTTTTTTTAGAGATGGGGTCTTGCTTCTGGAGGTCTTGAAACGGGAGGTTTTGCTTCCGTCTTCTGGAGGTCTTCGTTTCTGTGTTGAGTGCTTAAGGGGGTTGGACTATGCATCTGGCGGTTACAATTGATCCCAGACGATATAGCCCATCTTCCTGTCTTGACATGTCCATGAGGTAATGACTTGTGAAGACAGTTTGGCTTCTCCATGATGTGGCTTGAAAAATTTCAGCGATGGAGACATGATTGTGAAAAGCCAATGATGTTGAAAGTGCCCTGAGTTCGTGTGCAGTTACTTTGATGTTGCTATCAGTGCAGTTGATGTTTGCATCGTCGTAAGCCCTGTTGATTACGGTTTTGATCCAATTGGCGACCATTGCAGTGGAAGTTACATTTGTTCCTTTGGTGAAGGGAAGGAAAAGTTGGATGCGCCCTTTCCGGCATTCGGGGTCGTTCGTTCGTGCGTTTAATGTAGTATCGTAATGCACGTACGGGACAGAGTTCGCTCAGGTTCTTCATCGTAGATGATCGTGAGGGCCGGAATGATGATGGGTTTGAACGGTTCACTTGGTTTTTGTGTTTTGGCTCGATAGTCAGGCCGGGGCGTAAGGTGGATGTATTTACAGTTGTCGAAAAGCAGTAGGCAGGGTCGTTTGATAGTGCTTGCATTTTGCTGCTACGTCGACTTGCTGCGAGTGAGGTTAGAAAAGTCTTTCTTGTGAGGTGGTTGATGTGACAGGTTTGGATGGGTTCGTATGGTTCCTTGGTCAGAGAGTCCAATACCAGAGGTAGGTCCCATTTCGGGAAGATGTGGTGGATTGACGGCCTTTCGATTTCGACGGATTTCAGAAGGGAAGAAATACGGTAATCTTCGAGGAGGTGTTTGTTTCCGGCGGCCTTGAAGACAGTGTTTAAAGCAGAGCGGTAGACCAGAATGGTTGAGCCCTTGAGTTCGTCTTTGAAGAGATCAGCGAAGAAAACTAGCAGGTCTTGAATAGTGGGGGTTGATTGGATTAACTTGTCTTCGCTTACACCAATGAACCATCGTTGCCAATGACTGTTGTACATTTTGTTGGTGGAGTCCCGTAGGGCTTTGCTGGCAATGCGAGTGGCTTGTTCTTACAAAATTCCAGTCTCCTTGATGAGTTGGATGATAGTAGCCACCCATGCAGATGTAAAATATTGGCGTTCGGGTGGAACTTGGTTCCCCTCTGTTGGGAAAAGAGGTCTGGAGGGTTTGGTAGTTCTCTTGGCATATCCATGAGAAGGTTGAGTAGGCGAGGGAACCAAGGGGCTGCTGGCCAGCTCGGTGCGATTAGGAGAAATAATCCCCGAGTTTGTTCGATTTTCGTTACAATGGTTGGGAGAAGTTTGGAGGGAGAGGTAGGCGTACAGGTTTTCCCACGGGAAGGTTAGAGCATCGACTGCACAAGCTAGGTCGTCCGGAATTGGGCTCACGAATTAGGGAAGTTTGGCATTGTGCCTCGTGGCGAAGAGGTCGATCATGGGTTTCCCCCAGATGATGAAGAGAGATACACAAAATGATGTTTTTAGGGACCATTCCCCTGATGGCAGTTTCTTCCAAGACAGTGCATCTGCTATCACGTTGCGGTTGCCCAGGATGTGGAGCGGTTGGAGAGTTGAGTTCCAGATACAGGTTGAATATGTCGGAGGTGACCTGATGTAGGGTTCAAGAGCGAGTTCCTCCTTCTCTCCAAATGTAGGCGACTGCGGTGGTGTTGTCTGCCTGGACTTGGACGATCTTGCCTGCAACGAGGGGACGAAAATGAAGAAGAGCATTGTAAATTGCCTTTATTTCAAGGACGTTGATGTACTCGGTTGTGTTGGGAGGCCAGATTCCGTTTATCTCATTGTCCATTATATGTGCCCCCCATCCTGTTAGGGATGCATCGGTTAGAAGAAGAAGATTGGAAGAAGGTTCGTGTAGAGGCATTGTCTTAGACAGGTTTGTGGTGTTCATCCACCAGTGAAGACATGCCCATGGAAAGAAGGGGTCGGATGGCATCGTCTTCTTGGATGATGGGAGATGGTTGCCCTAATGGTCGACGTGGAAATGGTGGAACGGTCGCGTCCTACATCGGCCGTAGGATAGGAGGTCGGCCATGGAGTCCATTTTGCCTATGAGAGAGTTCAGGGACGTCAGGGAGTGGTTTGCTGACTGGGAAAAGGAGAGGCAGTGATTCAGGAGGTCGGTTTTCCTTTCTGTTAAGTGTTAATGGCGTGACGGTGGCGTTTGTTAGGTTGAATTTTAAGCCGAGGAAGATGAAGGTTTGTGCTGGTTGAAGTCGAGATTTCTTCCAATTGACTCCGAGTCCTAAGCTGTGTAGGAGACGAATGGTCAGGCAGGGTTCGTACCATTTCGGCTGAATGGATTTCAAGGACTTGTAAGGACTTTTTCAAGAACTTGTAACAACTTTTTCAAGGACTTGTAAGACTTTTAAGAGCCAGGTGTCAAGTACACCGGACACCAGTCAGAAGTTCTGTTACCCACTTGTGTAAAATTTCGTTTCTCATTGAACAACTAGTAAAGGACACAATTATAGGTCTTATTTTGTATAGTTATTTTCGGTTGGGTTATGTTGAAAATTGTATCCAATTTCAAGTTATATCCAAGATAACGGAGCAAGAATTCCCAAACAGTCGCTACAGAAGTTATATCTTAGCTCTGTCCCAGTCTCTCTTATGAAACTTTTCTTGTCCTAAGAGAGACCAGGAACTACACCTGAGATACTACACAATTCGCGCACAAAAAAAAAGAGGAGCATTAAATCAGACTGTGGCAAGCTTGCCCACCAAACTATGTCTTCTAATAAAGCAGCACCAAAGCCAGCACATACATAATAACTACCTTATACTCCATGCTAAACACTTTGGCAATCTTGGCCGGACAAAACCTTCGTACATTAATGCTAAATTAATGTTTGCTAACCTGAACAAAACTTCTTATTAAAATGATTACAATGTATATGTAATATTAACTTTTCACACTGCCATGTAACGGTTTCGTAGACTTCTGAATGAAACTGCCAACTGCTTTATGAATGCAGGTGTGAAGAAGTTAGGGGTTCAGCATCCAACTGATTTTAAGAAAATAAATTTGAAATGATACAAAACAAAAAATTGCCAGCAGAGGTTTTGCTCAATTGGTATGGAAATTAAAAGGAGGACTTGCAAGGACTAAGTAAGGCATTTTCAATTTTTCAAGGACTTGTAAGGCTTTACAAATGGTAAAATGATAAATAAGGACTTATAAGGTTTGTAAGCACTGGTACGAACCCTGATGGTGAAGCAAGTGTTTTGTTGGAGCTGGTGGGGATTGGTGTTGTTTAGGAGCCAATCGTCGAGGAAGGCGTTTGCTCCTATTTGGTGACGGTAAAGGGGCTCAGGATAGGTTTCATGACGAGAGTGAAAATGCGAGGAGCAGCGTTGAGGCCAAACGGGAGGGTCTGAAATTCATAAACTTTTTCCCGGTAGATGAAACGGCAGTAGTGGAGGTATTTTTTGTGCAGCGGGATGTGGAGATATGCGTCTTCGAGGTCGATTGAAATTTTCCTTTCCAGAGGTTTGAGGGAAAGGCGAATGGATTGGAGGGTCTCCATTTTGAAGTGGTCGTTGTTCATGTGGCGATTTAATGGTTTTAAGTTGAATATCATTCTCTCCCCTCCGGACTTCTTCGGGCTTAGGAAGATGGAGAGGTAGAAGCCAGGTTTTGAACGATCGGGGCAGAGGCGGATTGCGAAGAATTGCTTAGGCCAAAAGATCGGTTATTTCTTTGGTAAGAGCTGGTGAGGTTTTGGTTGCGAGATCCCAAGGAGGGGTGGTTGCAAGGTGAGGTTTTGAGTTGAAGGATGGTTGAAAGCCATGGGATACGAATGAGAGGATGGTTCTGTCCTTTGTTATCCAGTGCCATGCAGGTTGGAAGTGACTGACTCTGCCGCCTACAGGGAGAACATGGGCATAGTCACTTGCGGTGATAGGACTTTCTGCTGGAGCTGGAGGAGTACTTGCTGCAGTTGTCGGGAGTAGCGCTTCTTCTGTTCCTGTTGTAGCTGCGTGAGTTGGTTGGCTGTTCCCTCGAAAGGACTGATGGGAAGAGGGTTTTGCCTTGTCATGGGATGATTGGTTGTTGGTCGTTGGAGTCTGAGATGATGGTTTTGGGTCGGAGGTGTTCCCTTGGTATGGTTTCCGAAAGGGTTGGTTGTTTGAAGGATTGATCACTTTCTTTGGTTTGCGGGAGATGTCCAAGTGAGGAGCGAGGGATGGGATGCGGCCTCTGAAGAGGGTGTCAGTTTCGTGAAGAGGTTGGTTTCGGAAGATGTGTTTGGTGGACGTGTTAAGATTGGACGTAGTGCCTAAAGCGATGTCCCTTAGCAGGAGGGTGGAGTTGAACAGCGCCTTGGTGAACCAATTAAAGGAGTGATATGAGGCGAAGGACTTTTTTTTTAACAGTTCGGAGATGAGGAAGTGAAGATGCTTGATGATCTTCTGACTGGTTTCACGAGGGAGTCTCTCACAAGAGTGCATTGATAGCTGTGGCGAGGACGTCTGCTAGGGAGTTGGCGCGGAGGCCTAGACAAAGTATTTTGTCGTTTTCGCGGAGGACGGCCGTAGGGACCTCAGTGCGGCGGGGAATGCAGAGTGCAGTGCCGAAATCCATCTTGGCTTGATGGGGAAGAATTCATTGCAACTGGCGAATGGGATGCAACGATGAAGTGCAGCGAGCGACAAACGGTAGCGAATGACAGATAGGAAGCGTACGATGAGTGGCACGCGAACGATGAACGGGCAGGCGAAGACGAACGGGCAGGCGAAGACGAACGAGTGGCGAACAGGCGGGCGAAAACGACGAATGGCACGGATGGGTGCGGTGCAACAGGCGGCGTCGAAGTTCAGGGCAAATGACTTGAGAATGACGAACGGGCTTGCGCATGGTGAACGACGAACGGCGAATGGAGAGGAGAGCTTCTTCAGGCGACGTCTGCAACGAGAGCTTGAGGAAAAGCGATGGCCACCAGGGGTGAGCTGTCTGCTTTTATACAAGGGCTGCGCATGGTGAGCAGTGGGGCTGTGCACTGGCCGAATCAGGAGAACGATAAACCTCAAGTCATTAAAGAGCACTCGGGAACTGAATGCAATTTAATTTACAGGTAGTAGAAATTTTCTGCCGATGAGTAGAAACTTCTTTTTCAAATGTGAACGTTTTGTCATGAGTGCGTTGGTGTGTATACGAGTGTCTCGCATTTGAGCCTGAAGGAAGAGGCTGTTAAACTCAACATTAAAAATTGGCTGGTTTTCGCTATGAGAACGTTTCAGTTTTGGTGAGCGTTATTACTCTTTTTTTTTTGACAACGTCTCATAACCCAAGTAAAACATCCGAAATTTCGGTTTTCGTTATTTAAATCATTTTCAGCAATTCGACACCCTGCTACTACGAATTCCAATTTTCTGTTACCAGAATGTGCCGTTGTTATTTCAAGTGCAATTGTCAGTTAAGTAACTTATAAAGTGTGAATAAGCAGTCTGCTCTTGGCAATACACTGGTCTATAGTACTGTAAACCGCCTATTAATAGCCCTGGCAAAGCTATGGCTGTTAACCCCAAAAAATGCTTTAATATCAGAAATCGTGTAATCACTTAGTTCCAGCGTTTTCCCTCCTCCCCCAGGTTATTTCAAGATTTCTGACCTCTAAAGCATTTTACATCGTTATTTTTCTGCTAGACTGACATAAAGCTTCCTTCATACATTTTCAAGGAAATCGATATCGACAAACTTACACAACACTTACAATTTTCAAAGTTCCAGGAAGAAACACAGTCTTTCTTCGCGAATTTTCAACAGCCCTAATACTGGTGGATGTAAACACAGTCGACTGTCTTCACCAGGCTTTCCTTCACGTGCCACCTTGTTCTCACCATTTGCAAGCGATTCAAATTTAGCGGTTTCACGTTGCCTACGGCATTAGCTTGCCCATCTCTACTCAAGGACTTTGAAAATTTTGTGTGTGTGTTGTGTAAGTTTGTTGATAATGTTGAAGAACTTTTTAAGTAAAACTTACAATGTTCCTAGACGAAAAGGAAATCAATATTTCATGATTTTCATCCCTTTAAAATCATGGATTTTCTGCCCCCAAATTAACAAAAAGCTTCATACATAAAGCAAACTAAATAAACCAGCAAATTAATAAACTAAATTCCTGAACAAATGGGAATAAAGGCATTGGTTAATGCTACACCGAACCCAGACCACGGAACGGGAAGGAGGGGGGAGACTGTAACTAGGTTATTTCATGATTTCGGACTTTCAAGCATTTTAGATCATAATTTTTCTGCTAGAAATTGACTGAAAGCTTCGTACATTCAAGGGAGTATTTATCCCCTTAAATCACGGTGTTCCTGCACCAAAATTAACCCTTTGAGTACTAAGGGCCGATAATTTGGCCCAGAAGTAGCTGTTGCTTGAGCCCTAGAGTCTGAATTATCGGCCCTGTTGATGTTGAAAGCTGACAATTGATTGGATGATTACAGCAGTCTAAATTTACAGATGACCCCTCAATTTTTTTTTTAATTGGAGGCATGTCTTAGATGCATATGGTTTTTAAAGCTACTTGGAGTAGTTCTGGAGATACCAATTTTTAAGACTGCAATTACACGGGTCATTTTTACCCCAGAAATATTTAGGTAGGCCTAAGAGTGCTGCTTTCCGCTCGGCCAGTAGTACACAGGTTAAGCAAAAGCTTCATACGTAAAGCAAACTAAATAAACTACATGCCTGAACTAATGAGAATAAAGGCACTGCGTTATGCCAGACTGAACCCAGATCATGTAAGTGAATTATCGCATAACGCAGTGCCTTTATTCTCATTAGTTCAGGCATGTAGTTTATTTAGTTTGCTTTACGTATGAAGCTTTTGCTTAACCTGTGTACTACTGGCCGAGCGGAAAGCAGCACTCTTAGGCCTACCTAAATATTTCTGGGGTAAAAATGACCCGTGTAATTGCAGTCTTAAAAATTGGTATCTCCAGAACTACTCCAAGTAGCTTTAAAAACCATATGCATCTAAGACATGCCTCCAATTAAAAAAAAAATTGAGGGGTCATCTGTAAATTTAGACTGCTGTAATCATCCAATCAATTGTCAGCTTTCAACATCAACAGGGCCGATAATTCAGACTCTAGGGCTCAAGCAACAGCTACTTCTGGGCCAAATTATCGGCCCTTAGTACTCAAAGGGTTAATTTTGGTGCAGGAACACCGTGATTTAAGGGGATAAATACTCCCTTGAATGTACGAAGCTTTCAGTCAATTTCTAGCAGAAAAATTATGATCTAAAATGCTTGAAAGTCCGAAATCATGAAATAACCTAGTTACAGTCTCCCCCCTCCTTCCCGTTCCGTGGTCTGGGTTCGGTGTAGCATTAACCAATGCCTTTATTCCCATTTGTTCAGGAATTTAGTTTATTAATTTGCTGGTTTATTTAGTTTGCTTTATGTATGAAGCTTTTTGTTAATTTGGGGGCAGAAAATCCATGATTTTAAAGGGATGAAAATCATGAAATATTGATTTCCTTTTCGTCTAGGAACATTGTAAGTTTTACTTAAAAAGTTCTTCAACATTATCAACAAACTTACACAACACACACACAAAATTTTCAAAGTCCTTGAGTAGAGATGGGCAAGCTAATGCCGTAGGCAACGTGAAACCGCTAAATTTGAATCGCTTGCAAATGGTGAGAACAAGGTGGCACGTGAAGGAAAGCCTGGTGAAGACAGTCGACTGTGTTTACATCCACCAGTATTAGGGCTGTTGAAAATTCGCGAAGAAAGACTGTGTTTCTTCCTGGAACTTTGAAAATTGTAAGTGTTGTGTAAGTTTGTCGATATCGATTTCCTTGAAAATGTATGAAGGAAGCTTTATGTCAGTCTAGCAGAAAAATAACGATGTAAAATGCTTTAGAGGTCAGAAATCTTGAAATAACCTGGGGGAGGAGGGAAAACGCTGGAACTAAGTGATTACACGATTTCTGATATTAAAGCATTTTTTGGGGTTAACAGCCATAGCTTTGCCAGGGCTATTAATAGGCGGTTTACAGTACTATAGACCAGTGTATTGCCAAGAGCAGACTGCTTATTCACACTTTATAAGTTACTTAACTGACAATTGCACTTGAAATAACAACGGCACATTCTGGTAACAGAAAATTGGAATTCGTAGTAGCAGGGTGTCGAATTGCTGAAAATGATTTAAATAACGAAAACCGAAATTTCGGATGTTTTACTTGGGTTATGAGACGTTGTCAAAAAAAAAAGAGTAATAACGCTCACCAAAACTGAAACGTTCTCATAGCGAAAACCAGCCAATTTTTAATGTTGAGTTTAACAGCCTCTTCCTTCAGGCTCAAATGCGAGACACTCGTATACACACCAACGCACTCATGACAAAACGTTCACATTTGAAAAAGAAGTTTCTACTCATCGGCAGAAAATTTCTACTACCTGTAAATTAAATTGCATTCAGTTCCCGAGTGCTCTTTAATGACTTGAGGTTTATCGTTCTCCTGATTCGGCCAGTGCACAGCCCCACTGCTCACCATGCGCAGCCCTTGTATAAAAGCAGACAGCTCACCCCTGGTGGCCATCGCTTTTCCTCAAGCTCTCGTTGCAGACGTCGCCTGAAGAAGCTCTCCTCTCCATTCGCCGTTCGTCGTTCACCATGCGCAAGCCCGTTCGTCATTCTCAAGTCATTTGCCCTGAACTTCGACGCCGCCTGTTGCACCGCACCCATCCGTGCCATTCGTCGTTTTCGCCCGCCTGTTCGCCACTCGTTCGTCTTCGCCTGCCCGTTCGTCTTCGCCTGCCCGTTCATCGTTCGCGTGCCACTCATCGTACGCTTCCTATCTGTCATTCGCTACCGTTTGTCGCTCGCTGCACTTCATCGTTGCATCCCATTCGCCAGTTGCAATGAATTCTTCCCCATCAAGCCAAGATGGATTTCGGCACTGCACTCTGCATTCCCCGCCGCACTGAGGTCCCTACGGCCGTCCTCCGCGAAAACGACAAAATACTTTGTCTAGGCCTCCGCGCCAACTCCCTAGCAGACGTCCTCGCCACAGCTATCAATGCACTCTTGTGAGAGACTCCCTCGTGAAACCAGTCAGAAGATCATCAAGCATCTTCACTTCCTCATCTCCGAACTGTTAAAAAAAAAGTCCTTCGCCTCATATCACTCCTTTAATTGGTTCACCAAGGCGCTGTTCAACTCCACCCTCCTGCTAAGGGACATCGCTTTAGGCACTACGTCCAATCTTAACACGTCCACCAAACACATCTTCCGAAACCAACCTCTTCACGAAACTGACACCCTCTTCAGAGGCCGCATCCCATCCCTCGCTCCTCACTTGGACATCTCCCGCAAACCAAAGAAAGTGATCAATCCTTCAAACAACCAACCCTTTCGGAAACCATACCAAGGGAACACCTCCGACCCAAAACCATCATCTCAGACTCCAACGACCAACAACCAATCATCCCATGACAAGGCAAAACCCTCTTCCCATCAGTCCTTTCGAGGGAACAGCCAACCAACTCACGCAGCTACAACAGGAACAGAAGAAGCGCTACTCCCGACAACTGCAGCAAGTACTCCTCCAGCTCCAGCAGAAAGTCCTATCACCGCAAGTGACTATGCCCATGTTCTCCCTGTAGGCGGCAGAGTCAGTCACTTCCAACCTGCATGGCACTGGATAACAAAGGACAGAACCATCCTCTCATTCGTATCCCATGGCTTTCAACCATCCTTCAACTCAAAACCTCACCTTGCAACCACCCCTCCTTGGGATCTCGCAACCAAAACCTCACCAGCTCTTACCAAAGAAATAACCGATCTTTTGGCCTAAGCAATTCTTCGCAATCCGCCTCTGCCCCGATCGTTCAAAACCTGGCTTCTACCTCTCCATCTTCCTAAGCCCGAAGAAGTCCGGAGGGGAGAGAATGATATTCAACTTAAAACCATTAAATCGCCACATGAACAACGACCACTTCAAAATGGAGACCCTCCAATCCATTCGCCTTTCCCTCAAACCTCTGGAAAGGAAAATTTCAATCGACCTCGAAGACGCATATCTCCACATCCCGCTGCACAAAAAATACCTCCACTACTGCCGTTTCATCTACCGGGAAAAAGTTTATGAATTTCAGACCCTCCCGTTTGGCCTCAACGCTGCTCCTCGCATTTTCACTCTCGTCATGAAACCTATCCTGAGCCCCTTTACCGTCACCAAATAGGAGCAAACGCCTTCCTCGACGATTGGCTCCTAAACAACACCAATCCCCACCAGCTCCAACAAAACACTTGCTTCACCATCAGGGTTCGTACCAGTGCTTACAAACCTTATAAGTCCTTATTTATCATTTTACCATTTGTAAAGCCTTACAAGTCCTTGAAAAATTGAAAATGCCTTACTTAGTCCTTGCAAGTCCTCCTTTTAATTTCCATACCAATTGAGCAAAACCTCTGCTGGCAATTTTTTGTTTTGTATCATTTCAAATTTATTTTCTTAAAATCAGTTGGATGCTGAACCCCTAACTTCTTCACACCTGCATTCATAAAGCAGTTGGCAGTTTCATTCAGAAATCTACGAAACCGTTACATGGCAGTGTGAAAAGTTAATATTACATATACATTGTAATCATTTTAATAAGAAGTTTTGTTCAGGTTAGCAAACATTAATTTAGCATTAATGTACGAAGGTTTTGTCCGGCCAAGATTGCCAAAGTGTTTAGCATGGAGTATAAGGTAGTTATTATGTATGTGCTGGCTTTGGTGCTGCTTTATTAGAAGACATAGTTTGGTGGGCAAGCTTGCCACAGTCTGATTTAATGCTCCTCTTTTTTTTTGTGCGCGAATTGTGTAGTATCTCAGGTGTAGTTCCTGGTCTCTCTTAGGACAAGAAAAGTTTCATAAGAGAGACTGGGACAGAGCTAAGATATAACTTCTGTAGCGACTGTTTGGGAATTCTTGCTCCGTTATCTTGGATATAACTTGAAATTGGATACAATTTTCAACATAACCCAACCGAAAATAACTATACAAAATAAGACCTATAATTGTGTCCTTTACTAGTTGTTCAATGAGAAACGAAATTTTACACAAGTGGGTAACAGAACTTCTGACTGGTGTCCGGTGTACTTGACACCTGGCTCTTAAAAGTCTTACAAGTCCTTGAAAAAGTTGTTACAAGTTCTTGAAAAAGTCCTTACAAGTCCTTGAAATCCATTCAGCCGAAATGGTACGAACCCTGCCTGACCATTCGTCTCCTACACAGCTTAGGACTCGGAGTCAATTGGAAGAAATCTCGACTTCAACCAGCACAAACCTTCATCTTCCTCGGCTTAAAATTCAACCTAACAAACGCCACCGTCACGCCATTAACACTTAACAGAAAGGAAAACCGACCTCCTGAATCACTGCCTCTCCTTTTCCCAGTCAGCAAACCACTCCCTGACGTCCCTGAACTCTCTCATAGGCAAAATGGACTCCATGGCCGACCTCCTATCCTACGGCCGATGTAGGACGCGACCGTTCCACCATTTCCACGTCGACCATTAGGGCAACCATCTCCCATCATCCAAGAAGACGATGCCATCCGACCCCTTCTTTCCATGGGCATGTCTTCACTGGTGGATGAACACCACAAACCTGTCTAAGACAATGCCTCTACACGAACCTTCTTCCAATCTTCTTCTTCTAACCGATGCATCCCTAACAGGATGGGGGGCACATATAATGGACAATGAGATAAACGGAATCTGGCCTCCCAACACAACCGAGTACATCAACGTCCTTGAAATAAAGGCAATTTACAATGCTCTTCTTCATTTTCGTCCCCTCGTTGCAGGCAAGATCGTCCAAGTCCAGGCAGACAACACCACCGCAGTCGCCTACATTTGGAGAGAAGGAGGAACTCGCTCTTGAACCCTACATCAGGTCACCTCCGACATATTCAACCTGTATCTGGAACTCAACTCTCCAACCGCTCCACATCCTGGGCAACCGCAACGTGATAGCAGATGCACTGTCTTGGAAGAAACTGCCATCAGGGGAATGGTCCCTAAAAACATCATTTTGTGTATCTCTCTTCATCATCTGGGGGAAACCCATGATCGACCTCTTCGCCACGAGGCACAATGCCAAACTTCCCTAATTCGTGAGCCCAATTCCGGACGACCTAGCTTGTGCAGTCGATGCTCTAACCTTCCCGTGGGAAAACCTGTACGCCTACCTCTCCCTCCAAACTTCTCCCAACCATTGTAACGAAAATCGAACAAACTCGGGGATTATTTCTCCTAATCGCACCGAGCTGGCCAGCAGCCCCTTGGTTCCCTCGCCTACTCAACCTTCTCATGGATATGCCAAGAGAACTACCAAACCCTCCAGACCTCTTTTCCCAACAGAGGGGAACCAAGTTCCACCCGAACGCCAATATTTTACATCTGCATGGGTGGCTACTATCATCCAACTCATCAAGGAGACTGGAATTTTGTAAGAACAAGCCACTCGCATTGCCAGCAAAGCCCTACGGGACTCCACCAACAAAATGTACAACAGTCATTGGCAACGATGGTTCATTGGTGTAAGCGAAGACAAGTTAATCCAATCAACCCCCACTATTCAAGACCTGCTAGTTTTCTTCGCTGATCTCTTCAAAGACGAACTCAAGGGCTCAACCATTCTGGTCTACCGCTCTGCTTTAAACACTGTCTTCAAGGCCGCCGGAAACAAACACCTCCTCGAAGATTACCGTATTTCTTCCCTTCTGAAATCCGTCGAAATCGAAAGGCCGTCAATCCACCACATCTTCCCGAAATGGGACCTACCTCTGGTATTGGACTCTCTGACCAAGGAACCATACGAACCCATCCAAACCTGTCACATCAACCACCTCACAAGAAAGACTTTTCTAACCTCACTCGCAGCAAGTCGACGTAGCAGCAAAATGCAAGCACTATCAAACGACCCTGCCTACTGCTTTTCGACAACTGTAAATACATCCACCTTACGCCCCGGCCTGACTATCGAGCCAAAACACAAAAACCAAGTGAACCGTTCAAACCCATCATCATTCCGGCCCTCACGATCATCTACGATGAAGAACCTGAGCGAACTCTGTCCCGTACGTGCATTACGATACTACATTAAACGCACGAACGAACGACCCCGAATGCCGGAAAGGGCGCATCCAACTTTTCCTTCCCTTCACCAAAGGAACAAATGTAACTTCCACTGCAATGGTCGCCAATTGGATCAAAACCGTAATCAACAGGGCTTACGACGATGCAAACATCAACTGCACTGATAGCAACATCAAAGTAACTGCACACGAACTCAGGGCACTTTCAACATCATTGGCTTTTCACAATCATGTCTCCATCGCTGAAATTTTTCAAGCCACATCATGGAGAAGCCAAACTGTCTTCACAAGTCATTACCTCATGGACATGTCAAGACAGGAAGATGGGCTATATCGTCTGGGATCAATTGTAACCGCCAGATGCATAGTCCAACCCCCTTAAGCACTCAACACAGAAACGAAGACCTCCAGAAGACGGAAGCAAAACCTCCCGTTTCAAGACCTCCAGAAGCAAGACCCCATCTCTAAAAAAAAACGGCCCTTTTCAGGGCCACCAAATCCTACGAAAGAGATCCATATTCCTGTTTCTGTTTTTGTTAAACTTTTTGGGGGAGCCAGTCCGCAACCCGGGGTAACTCGTCATGATGGTTCCCGCCACCTATATAGACGAGGTCAAACTGTAAATGCAATTTAATTTACAGGTAGTAGAAATTTTCTGCTGACGACTAGAAACCTAAATTTTTCCGTGGTCAAAATTGGTTTCTATCGTATTACGA
>JAHWFP010023503.1:0-32932 GCA_023313725.1 Lithobius niger
ACCTCTCTAGGTTTTGGTGTTTTCCTACATTTGCTGGAAAGTAGCACTTGTTGTTCTCCTTCCAAAAGATGATGGTAAATTCCGACCTATTCGACCAACGACCTGACAGTGTCGTGATCGACTTGCGTTCTTACTAGAAAAGAATGTTTTATTTTTGAACCTCAGTTTAGATCTTCAATTTCGGTACCGGGCTCAGAAGGACACAGTTCATTTTACTTATGAACCCAGAGTTGCTTCTTTACATGAACAGGGTCTTCGTCGCCATGCAGTCCCTGGTACCTAGCATTCTAAAGCCCTTCGGAAGATGGAAGTACCAGAAAAGTTTCTGTCTCGCAGCTTTGTGGGCAATTGACATTTGACAAGTTGTTTTGAGTTTGATTACTACTATACCAACCACGGTTGCCCAATCGATAAATTTTAACCCATGCTGTGGAGCGCACCTATTGAGGACCTTTTGCAATTTCTTAGCTATTGCCCTAAGAGCATCGGTGAAGCCATCGTTTGCTAATTTCATGCTGTGAAACCGCCTTGTGAAAATCGAACTCACCGACCCAATAAGGATGACTGTTTAGAGTTTGGGCCAATCGAAAGACACGCGCATTCAAACCTAGTAAAATACGTATTCTTTTCCTTCGTGCTGCTTGACCGTTTAAGGGATATTAGAAAACAAAAACGAGCTCGTTTGATGCTTAAGGTAAGGTTTAACTGAAGTCAAAACAACAAGGGGACACAAATAAATTTTCCTGTAAAGTTCGAGATACTGCAGTGTTGCTGGGCTGTTCAGTCTATGTGAAACATTACTGCTGTATTCGATAGTTTTTACCATTTTTACTTTTGCACACGTTAGATCAGCTACTGATTGGTGCATTCAACTTAGCTAAACGACATCGCAGGAAATTGTTTAAAAAAAATTATCGTCTTATGTGCTTAGCACAGCTCTACAGGTAATTATGGGTTGTGCGAGTCCTTAAAAAACCAGGAAATGTCTTTGAACGTAAAATGAAATTCCATTCCATTCGAAGTAATAATGAAATTCCAGTCATGAAAAATGTTATATGATGAACGGAAAGTAGACGATGTGACTGAAAAACACGGAAAAAATTGAACCAAGTAAATAATCATATCGAGCGTGTAGCTTTAGATTATTCTTCGTTTGTTAGGCCATGAAAAGTTTTGAAATTTGGGTTCTGGATTTGATTGTGGGGGGGGATTGAGGCTTAATGGCGCGTCGACAACTTGGTCATTAGCGCCAACCTCAGTCACAGTGCAGTGGTCCGGGTTGCCACTGCACCACACATTACAGAGATGTCATTCAAACCCCTAATCTAAATCTTGTCATACATCTGTACCTCCTGCAAAAATTGAAAAACACCGGACAGGAGGACAGACTTATCGCCCAACTGACGCGCAATGTCATGCGGAAGATGGAAACGACGACGAACACCATCAAGATGGCGACAATCAACAAGTAAGTGCCGGACCGTAAGTGGCCGTCGACACAAATAACATTCAGGAGGGTCAACCCCCCGCAAAAGGAAACAGTGAGTAAGTCGGGTGTGACCAATTCGCAAACGGGCCAACACAACCTCCTCACGGCGACTGCGGCGACACGCCGAGTGCCACTCCTCGACACTGCCTTTAATGGCCCGTAACTTATTACCGTCCTGTCTGTCCCACAAGGTTTGCCAAAAAGCGTGTAACCTCAGACGCAGAGTTGGAAAGGCATCTGAGGGAACAAGGCTGAGATCCCTACCGAGAGGGCCAGAAAGGGCCCCTTTCGCAGCAGAATCAGCTTGTTCATTCCCTGCTATCCCAACATGGCCCGGGATCCAGCAGAAAAGCACGGTTTTCCGCTGGCCAGGCAAGCGGGAAAGCAAAGCTTGGACACGTTGTGTCAAGGGGTTCCGAGGATTGTAATTCGCCAAGGACTCCAGGGCACTCATGGAATCACTAAAGACAATGAAATGCGTGCCCTGAAGGTCAAGGATCCATTCCACCGCCAAACCAAGAGCCAAAAGCTCTGCAGAGAACACAGAATAGCCTGATGGAAGGCGATGGGCAACCGTTACACCCTTACACACACAAGCACAAGCCACGCCAACGTCGGACTTCGACCCATCAGTAAACAGGCGCTGATAACCGGCGTACTGAGAACACAGCCGCCGGAACTCCTGTAAGTACCGTGCAGGTAGAGTGGAACCCTTCGGGAGGGACGCCAGAGCGAAAATGAAAATGCCACTTGGGACAAGCCAAGGGGCTACTGGCATCCCCCCAAGCCTCAAGACGCTGGGCATTTCAAAGGCTATCTCCTGACAGGACTGCTGGAGCCTATCGCGGAAATCACCCTTACCCACCCTGCGTCTACCGACTCGCAAGTCTGGCCCAAACACCATGGACCAAGCAGGACTGGATTCCACAGCACGTAAACGCACAGCATACTGAACGGCCAGCTTTTGCCGACGAATGGCTAAAGGTGGCTCCGAGGCCTCAGCATAGAGGCTGACCACTGGAGAAGTTCGAAATGCCCCAGTCGCCACACGCAGGCCACTGTGATGCACAGTGTCCAACATCTGGAGAGTCGAGTCACTAGCCGAACCATACACCATGCACGCATAATCAAGTTTGCTGCGGACAAGGGCTCTGTAGAGGCGCAACATGACAGCGCGATCGGCACCCCATGAAGTGCCCGACAGAACCCGCAAGATGTTAAGTGCCCGCAAAGACTTGTCTTTAAGTTGGCGCAAGTGTGGAAGCCAAGATAACCTGGAATCGAACACCAGACCCAGGAAACGTGCCTGTGGGACAACAGGAATCTGCGCCTGCCCCAAGTACAGGCAAGGATCTGGGTGCAGCGTTCGTTGGCGGCAAAAGTGAATGCACACAGTCTTGTCCGGAGAAAACCGGAAACCATTACTGACCGCCCAGGTCTGGACTTTGTTAATCGCCAGCTGTAGCTGCCGCTCGCAGGTCTGCATGCGAGCTGCTCGAAAGCGCAGGCCGAAGTCATCGACAAACAATGACTGGGGAACAGCAGCTTGCTGAGCAATGGGGTTGATCCCAATAGCAAACAAGATGACACTAAGAACACCTCCTTGAGGCACACCATTCTCCAAGACAAACGGGCGGGAAAGAGCCGCCCCGACACGAACACGAAAAGAACGGCCTGAGAGGTAAGCGGAAAGCAACAGTGGCATCCGTCCCCTCAAGCCACAGTTATAGAGATTACGGAGAATCCCATAACGCCAGGTCGTATCATAAGCCTTCTCCAAGTCAAAGAAAACCTGAACCAGATGTTGACGCAGGCGAAAAGCCTCTCTCACATCCGATTCAAGGGCAACCAGATGATCGATGGTTGACCGAAAACGTCGAAAGCCACACTGGGACGCAGATAAGAATCCGCGTGATTCCAGCACCCAGACCAACCTCTCACTGACCATCCGTTCCATAAGTTTACAGACACAGCTAGTCAGAGCGATTGGGCGATAACTGGAAGGAGCAGTAGGGTCTTTGCCCGGTTTCACAATCGGGATGACCACTGCTGTCCTCCACGCTGCCGGAACAGAGCCTTCTGCCCACACACGGTTGAACATCTCCAGCAAGAACTGCTGGGAGGCAAGAGGCAGATGTTTCAACAGCTGATAGTGAACATCATCAGGCCCTGGGGCGGAGTCATGCGACTTGGACAAAGCGGAAACAAATTCCTGCCTGGTGAACGGTAAATTGTACTCCTCTAGCCCGTCGGAGCGAAAGTCTAGAGGGTGAGCCTCTTCCCTACGCTTTATTCTGAGGAAACCAGGATCATAATGGTTATCACTCGAAACCTGCGCAAACGCAGACGCAAGACAGTTGGCGATATCCGGCACAGAAGAGATCACGGTATTCTCCACCTTCAGCTGTGAAACCGGGGAAGGCACGGTCTTCCCCGAGATATGGCGCACCTTCCGCCACACCTGCTGAGAAGGCGTGGAGCGCGTGATCGACGAAACATAAACTGCCCACGAAGCACGTCTAGCCTCACGGATGACAAACCTGGCACGGGCACGACAGCGCTTAAAGGCTACAAAGTTGTCAGCAGTTGGGCTGACTGTAAACGCACGCAACGCTCGCCGGCGGGCCTGAATGGCCTGCCCGCAAGCAGGTGTCCACCACGGAACAGGAACCCGCCGCGGCTGAGTGGACGTACGCGGGATAGTAGCATGAGCAGCAGCAAGGACCACATCAGCGAAATGAGTGGAAAGTTCATCCACATCAGAAAAGTCCTCAACCGCACGCTGAAATACAGCAGCCTCAGCAAAAGCTGACCATTTAGCACGTTTAAGCGCCCACCGGGCTGGCCTGGAAGCCACAGAACCCCCTTGTGTTGTGGACAACACAATGGGGAGGTGATCGCTTCCATGCAGATCGGCAGTGACACCCCAAGTGAAGTGAACTGGGATGGCCAGCGAGCAAAAGGCTAAGTCCACCGCTGACCAATTGCCCGTGGCCAGGTTACAGTGTGTCATGGCTCCATCGTTCAGGATGCAAACAGACCCCCTCTGCATCCACTCCTCAAGGATCCTCCCTTTGTTGTCTGTATGAGGTCCCCCCCACTGGACATGGTGGCTGTTAAAGTCGCCCAGCAACAGAAAAGGGGCAGGAAGCTGGCGGACCAGGTCCTCCAGGTCACCAACCCCAAAGACCTCATCTGGTGGCAAATAAAGCGAACAGACAGTAATATCCAAATGGAAAGAAACACGAACTGCTACCGCCTGAAGCCTAGTGTGCAGAGGCACACTGGCATGCGGCTGAGAGTGTTGAACCAGCACTGCAACACCACCATGTGCACGTGGCACAGGGTCAGCATCCAGACGGTAGACAGAATAACCTCGAACAACCGGATTATCTGACGCCTTAAAGCAGGTTTCCTGTAGACAGCAGCACAGAGGTCGCCAATGCGACAAAAGCAGCCGCAGCTCTTCGGCATGGGTCCGATAACTTTGGCAGTTCCACTGAACGATGGCATGCGCAGGCATTAGGGCGGGCTGAAGACTGAATTATTCTCCTCAACTCCTCCTCTGGGCGATCCGAAAACATCCGAATCCGAATCCGAATCCGATTTGATTGTTTTACGTGTGTAATGGTTGCATACAGCAGTAAGGTTTCAACGTAGACTGATCAGCCCGGCAACACTGCAGTATCTGGAACCTAACAGGAAAGTTCATTTGTGTCCCTTTGCTTTTTTGACTTCAGTTAAACCTTACCTTAAGCATCAAACGAGCTCTTTTTTGTATTCAAATCGTGCTTCTTTGGCGTACCATGCCGTTTGTAAGTTTGTTTTGTATCTTTATCAATTACGGTTTGCACAAACCAATATATAGAAACAAATCTTTTAATCTTCAGTCTACGTCTTGAAGCTGGCGTTTTCTAAATGGCATTGTTGTATAAGAACAATGTTTAAAACAATGTAAAACAATCAATCCGGTCGATTAGAGCTCCATAACCCCTGAACCACTTGACCAATTAGAAAAGGCCTTATGGAAATAGCACATCTACAGAGCAATACCCGTAAAATGAGCTAAGAACCAGCTTTATAGGACAAATAGTTTGGTCTTTAGAGAGCGTAGCAGAAACGTGTCGTGCCAACAAAAAGAAGTAAGAAGCCAAAAATGAAAATCACGATTCCAGCTCAAGTCCAGTTCTCCAATGTGACAAATCGAAAATTAATAAAAGTTGGTACACGTGTTGGCCAAGTCCCACAAAGCTCATAAACCGAATTTCAGTGGAAAATGTTGAAAGACGGTGGAGAAATTAAGCATCGAAATTTCAGCTTTAACATGATAGACCGAGGTCAAACCTTACAATAAAGGCTACCGCCTTTACTAATATTCATAATCGTAATATTAGAAGCAGTGGTCGAATTCACAAAGTTGTGCCAATCAGTCACTTTCTGGGAAGGAGAATCTCGCACAGTGTCGCCATCAGATAACCTTAGTTTTAACGTGGATCCTGTTTTTGACAAGGATAGCTCACGTATTTGGTCTCCGGCAGAAGATTTTCCCTATCACAAGTAGACTTTGCATTGTTTCAAAGACCTGGGATGTACCTCTCCTTGTATTACGGACAATTTACCATCACTACATTGTTTCGTTTACCATAATCCAAGTCTATCGTACTACTCCTATGGTTACCTTGTTTGTCCTTGCTGGAGTTACACCATTTCCATTCTTGCTTTCGAATGGCGTGAACATTCCAAGAGGATCTGTAAGTCCACTTTCGACAAACCAGTTTCACCGTCTGCCTTTCCACATCCAGTACTTTGATGTAACAATGTGATTGCCATTTGCAACCTAATGATAAAGACACATGCTAAATCTTCACTGATGGTTTACATAGAGGTGGACACACTGGGGCCCTCTTTTTTGTCTTCTTGAATGAAAAGGAAGTCTGCTTCCGACTTTGGGATTTTAACTCAGTTTTCAAGCTTATTACGCTATTACTTCAACTAGTAGCGAACCAATTAATCAACAATATATTTCGTGACTGTCCCTCGGCTCTCACCCCAGTTCTTGATGCAAATATCTTCCAACCCTCAAGTTGCTGTTGCCTAACTTCTTTTAAATGACCGCTTTTTCGGCCAGGTTTCTCAAACTGGCTTGGGTGAAAGAACATGTGGGCATTTTTGGAAATGAGATGACAGACCAAGCTACAAAAGACGCAACCACTCTGGAGAACATTGAACATTTGCTGCTTCCCATGTCGTTCTCCATATCTATGAATGCAACTACTGTCTTGTATGGCGGGCAGACAAAATGGGAAACATCTACAAAGGGAAGGACTACTTTTAGGTTTATATCAAAAGCCCACCCAAAATTTAAACCACTTTTCTTCAAGACTGGGCAGTTCATTACTTTGCACGGAAATTTTGCAGCTTACCTTGCTCGGTTTGGAAAGAGTATGATTCCTGGTGTCGATGCGTTAATCCACTTGAAGACCTCTACACGTTCTTCTCGTTTGCACCCTTTCTTTTAGAACTTCTGCCAGGGAGACGTTTCACTTAAGTACCTAGGACACTCTGGAATATACCCTTAATGAACACTTCAAGGATGAACTCTGTTCTTTGTAATGCTGTACAGCTAACTCCTGAACTCTTGTTGGTTCCTGTTAGGAGCGTTTACCTTGAAGACAATCCTCTTCATAGTATGGCACGTTTGGCGTCTGTGGACTACACTGGTCCATTCGTTGTTTCAGGCCGGGAACCCATTGAACACTTTCAGAAAAAGCACAGTATACAATGACTCATGTGGTTTGAAAGTTCGGGCCATACACTGAAAACGCCCCATTTGTCCACCACACAGATCATTCGGGTTTCTCATCCTTAAAGTCACAAACAAAACGAATAAAAGGTTGCAAGATGGATCCTAGAACTCCATACCACCTAAGTTTTGGTGCGTTTCACCTTGACCTTAACCTTATTCGTGTTTTTACTTTATTGTTCAATTTTGTTGTTGCAGGTTTGCTTACATATTTAACTCCTCTTTTGCTGGGTTGCAGTTTGTTATATAACTCTTTCCCCTTGTTTTGGGCATTAATGTGAAGATGAGGCTCCTCTAGCGTGGTTTTGCCACTCCTTTGCTCCTTGGTTGCTTACTTTCAGGGGCATTCCTGGTTTTATAGCCTTTGGTCCAGAAGCCAAACAACATTAATCTCGTACATAGTATATTTCGAGAGGATGGAAATGCAAGGAAGAGATTACATTCAAAAAAATCAAAATATATAATAGTCGCAATAGCTTGTATAAGCTGGTATTGATTACCAGTTTGGATTTTTTGTAGTATAGCAAAAATGGGGCTATGGTATTGTAATACCGGATGCTGCATGCAAACCTTCGTTAGGTTCAGTAATCCGTCAAGAGTAACAACCATAACAACTGCATCATTAAGTTCAAATAATTAAAAGCTGAAACTCAAAACCCGACCTAGAGGTGTTAACATTATATAGCCCCACTGATAGCATGTTGTTAATAACTAACGTCTTCCGTGCAGTACCTCTCCTGATAATAAAGAACGTATGACGTCAATGTTGTTTACTATATAATCGCATATTCATCCCTGTTCTGATTTCTCCATCTCATCAGGTCAGACTGTTGTACCATAAATTAGAAAATCTAGATTTGCTCCCCTGATTTAACAGACATCAGCATGTGAAGTCAAATTTTGTTACAGCCACAAAACTAAGCATTACGAATTGTTATTTCATGATGAGGTCATGATTTGGTCACACGTTTGGCATCCAAGAAGCAGCCAATTGCCTCAATAGCTGAAATTTCCTCTGAAATGATTTTAGTTATATTTATTACTGAATCGAAACCAATGATGTCCCCTAAACTAAAGAAAATGCATAAACGAGGGCGTGTACAAAGTTTACAGGGGAAGGTCCTTGAATGTTATAAGACGTGTTCAGCCCTTCTCCTAATTCAAGCACTCAAGTACAGCAGATGTTAATCAAGTTTTGTTCACTAGCGTTTAGTTGTCAAATGCAGAAACACTATTTAATACTTTTTTCCAGGACATACGAATCAGCACTACAAACCAACCATGTGAAGATATTGGAACTGTTACTGACTGCTTAATAAACTGCTTTAAGAAATTCGTGCACTCCTCCGGTTCAGTCTGCAGGTAACTATAAAAACTATACATAAGAAACGAACTGCCCGTAATCTTATATAATAATTATTCAAGCCCCAACTGCCTGCATCCTCCACAGTTAACATTTTCAGCTCAACTGGTGGACTGTTCCTTTAGGTTAGAGAAATGTTAAGTTACAAATAAAAAGTTTAAAGTGTTTTCGTAAGTAAATGTAATATGGTGAACGTACGTGGCAGTGCAAGGAGGAAAGAAGAAGCCAATACTTTCTGTGTCCCTCTTGCTATTGCATGACTATGCAGATATTACACAATGGCTGGATTTCAACCCTGGCCTTCAATCATCAATATGTCCTTATTTGGAATGCTGACTGGTACACAGTGATTAAAGTTCATCACTAAGTAGTTGCTTATTCAGTGAGCTGATTGCTAGACCAGACAGTGGGTGGAATGCAGCCCACCAGGTGATTGAAAGTCAAGATTGCAACGACATAATGCCCTCAAACACCAACTATGTAACCCCCACCTGGTTCTCTATACTTATCTCATTGTTCTAGGCTTGGAGGTCCAGTTGATGTCGACGCGACATTAAGCCTCATCTCCCCCCCCCCCAGTTGATGTTTGGAGCACTAAGCTCACGCCTCTTATGCAGATCGAACTAGGGCTAGTCCCACTAACCACGAAAGACAGCGTCTACATGAAACAATTGCTGCAGAGACCCACAGATTTGTAGTAGTAGCAGCACAGTAATTGAGTCAAAAACTCTAAACTTGCGGCTGTCATTATGAGATGTAAATGGGTTGCATTTTTTATCTTAACGTTAACTAAGGTATAGTCCTACCCTAGTATCCCTTCTTAGTCAGAGAATAATCGTTTTATTAACAGTTGACTTATGTAAGTAGCTTATTTCTTTGTGTTAGAATTTTATCGACGATGTCACTTTTAATGTATGCTTTTATTCCACTCATCAAGCCAATGGTGAAACTTTAAGAAATTACGATAATTGTAGTTAGGTGGACATAATTGTAGCATTATGCTAAATTGCCCGGTTACATCTCACCTCTTTACTGCACATAACTATTACGTTGCATTGGAATGGTTTTGTAAGATAGTTGAAATATCTTCTTTTGCAGGTTGCCGTACATGTCCGATTTCAACGAATCGCGAGTATGCAAAACAAAACAAGAGTTAGACCACACAAATGAATTCATGCATATGGCCTCAAGAACATTCAGACATGATGAATGCAACTGTCCACGAAAGTGCACGGAATATTTTTATCGACTTAATCCCAACGCAATGTTACATGTCCAAGACATGCCACGGTTCAAGAGGAGTTTCAGGCTGATGTTTCCCTTCGTCATGTTCTACGTATTAGAAGAAAAACTTGCCTATCGTTTCTGGACCCTGCTCTGTGATCTTGGAGGAACACTAGGGTTATGGATGGGGCTATGTGGACTAGAATTATTACAAATTATAGCAAGCACAGTCTCAATTTCATTTTCAAAATTTATCAAACTTTTCTATCCAAAAATGATTATCCACGCAGCAGAAAAGAAACGATTACAAGCTGTTGTCATGAGAAGTGATCAATTACCAGAGGAACAACCAACTGCATCAATTCCCGGATTTAACAAAATCATCAACAAGGAAGTCCCAACAGTCATTCGCATTGCCTGGCTATTTTTTTTACTTAGTGCTTTGCTTATCACAGCGTATCAATTCATTGAACGGATAACACTTTATACGAGAACCCCATTGAAGACAAGTATTCTATATGTCTACAAGGATGAAATGCCATACCCTAATATTACTATTTGCCCAGAACCCGACAATAATCTGTTACCTGCAGTGAATCCATATTTTAGTCTAAAGGTGTTTAAGAAAAGACTTTCTTTGCCTGCTGTTTTGCAAAATTTGGAGAAAAATATCACTGCTGATACTATCTGGAAAATGTCAAGCGTTCATACTGATTCGATTGTGTATGCTCTGCAGGTAAGTACCGATAAAGTAAAGAATGCTAGTGTGTTGCCCGCCCAAGTAAAATGACGCACTCGCTACCCATCCTATACTGGTAACGTATGCACTACAGAAGCATGGCGACCACAGGTAAGCTAGTTTTTTAGTTTTACAGACTACGTGGAATACATCAGTTAGGGCGGATTTTGTGCATCGTGACCTTCTCGCTCGCCAAACACTATTTGCTAGGCAATCGTTATTCATTTACAATTATTTTCCAGAATATACTAAATGAATGTGGCAATACGCAAACAATTAAATGTATTATAAAAAACAACAAGGATTAGGGTCCAATGTGCCATAGTAATATTGTAAACATTACTACAACGATGTTGTCTTTACTCGATATTTCTATTCACGCACAAATCACAGCCAGTGGCATTTATCAAACGATGGTTGAATTAATAACTAATTGCGGCGAGAATTCAAAATCCAACAAGGCGTGCATTTCGGGGTTATCGAATCAAAAACAAAAGATCGAATGCTGGAATTCAGAAATCAGTCCGCCGTTTTGTACTGCAGTAAAAATTGTTTTCCTGTGGTCATACATAAACGCTTTCATGTCGACTCATCGAACTTTTCATCGTGAGGCACAGTGTATACGCATCGTTGTCATTGTTACTATATATAGACAACTCGAAAGCCGCCTGCTCTGGTAAAAGGCGAGAAGCAGCCACCAGATTTAGTATTAACCAAGTAAAAGCCAGTGAGCTAGAAAATTGTCGTTTTGTAAACGCACCCTTAGACAGAAAAAGCTGAAACTGTTGTTAAAATAGCGGTTTTTGCCTCCTCTAAATATAAAGATTGTGTTAGTGACACTGTTTAACCTTTTTTGGTTCAAAATTAGGTCTGAATGTCTTAATTATTGTGTAACAACTTGGCCGCTGTCAACTGTGTTTATTTTTTTTATGTCTACACAATCTCATACAATGGTAGTTGTGTTTAGTAGGCAATGTCATTACATTATTAAAATATCGCCTAGACCATTCATAAAATAACGTTTCATAAAGTAAACTTTGTCTGCATTTTGATAAATTAGGCGATGCAATGCATAGATAGAATTAAATTTTACCGTTGTTCAACCAATAATGTTTATTGTTTTAAATAAAGGTTTAAATAAAAACTATAGCCATGCCTACTTAAATGGTTGAAATTTGTGTTGCAGCTGCAGCCATTGTTTGCCGCAGTGGGGAAATTCCTTTCTTCGTCGGAAAACGTTCAGAAAGAAAATTCGTAAAAATGTCCAGACTTCTGATTTATTCCATGTTTCTCGATGAGTTGACCAGTTTCTGAAATTAGAAAACTTTTTTTTCCCTTTTTTTTTGGTTTACCAATGGGTAACAAACGTTCAAATGCAGCAGCAGCACAGTCAGAAACCAGAGCAGACAAACAATTCCAAAAAATCCTGCAGACACATGTTTTAGAAAGTTTACATTCAAATCTACCTGTTGATTTAAATATTACCTAATTTTAATGGTTAATTTGAAGTCTTTTGTTTGTTAATTAAAATGGCCAAGTGCACTGGTTTGGGAGAGGTTTCCTTTTTCAAAATAGGGATAAAATGATTTGAATAAATATGGTACGAGTAGCAATCGACATTGGCTATCGAATCTGTAAACCAAACGTTTGTCCTTGTGTAGCCTCAGTTGACTTATCCTGTATCCACGCGCTCAGTTGTAAGAAAAATGCCAAATGATGGTCATGCCACTTCACTGTCAGTGACCTTCTTCAGAGATTCCTTGTGTCTACAAGAATATAAAGTAAACATTCTCATACCGAACAGCACCTAGGCTTTTACGAAATTTATAGTGTTGTGAAATTAGCACTCATTTCCTTTCTACCATATTTCTCAGGGTCTTCTGGCTCGGGCCTTCGGGCCTTCTGTTATTATCTAATTAAAAAATCCTTTGTGTGGGGCCTAATGTTGAACTTTAGCACTCCATTAAGTTAAACGTGATGCTTAAAACTGCTAACTATGGCGTTAAATATTCTAAAAGTGGTGCTTAACGGTTGAGTCAAATTGTCTGCATTTTAAGCATGACTTAACCGTTTAACCTTTGAAGATTGGAGAATGCATACCTAAAAAGTAAAGAACATGTTGTTTCGTGTGCTTTTGGATGGGTTTGAATCGATACACTCTGTTATTTTTACAAGCCGCTCATGAATAACCTACAGCAGTAAATCATTCTAAAGAAAGGTCCTATACAAATTTGTTAACATCTTCAATCACAGTTAAAATGATTTTCAAAACTGTTTCTGCACTTTTCGAAAACCATAATTCAGGTAAATCGTGTATACTACAAGAGACGGTCGATGGATTGTCTTCGTGATGGCTGAACAGTGGCAAGCTCAGCCTAACTGCTTTAACTATCTGCATTTGCTAGGACTTTCTCAGGGCCCTATTTCCAGTCACACACAAAATCAGATTAATCCGGTCTGTGACTGGAAATAGGGTCCTGATAAAGTCCCTGCTAATCAGCTTCAGACGGTGAAGTAGCAGAAACAACCAGACTCCATCAATCTTTTACATGATCCAAGATGACCTATTCTAGATCCGATACTGAACAATCATTGTAAGTTACCTTGTTTGAATCTCAGAATTTCCGCCTTCCCCTGCTATAGCCCACTTTCTCCTTTAAAAACGTCGAGCAAAGTTAAGCTTTACGATTTTGCACTGGTGTCTTTCACTGGTGTTTTGCACAGGTGTTTACGTAGATGTTTAGTACACTCATGTAATCTTGATTCGTTTGCTTATTTTATTTCAAGAACGGCCCAAGACACACAATTGAGGTGGCTGAACTTCCTACTCTAGCAGGAATGTGTCTCACGGTCTCTGTAAGTAAGTACTATTCATGCTAAATGAAATGCTCTCGTTTATCTATCGTCCTTTCCGAACATCGTCAAGAGCCTAGAATTATTTTCTAGTTTAGTTTAACTGAAACTGTTGCTGATTCACAATCCAGACAAAGCTGCAAAATGAATAAACTAATAAACTTCATTGAAGTGTACCCATTTAGTTCTGTAATTGCCGACTTAATAGCAAAGATGGGACGTTAGTATGATTTGCATTTAAAGCACTGTCCATGAAATACTGTGTGCAGTAAATTGTTCGCCATCCAGTATATATTTTCACGATTCTATCTTAAGTCTACTGCACTGCGAACTGAAGCTTTGCTTGTATATCCAGGAATTTGTGTTAGCTGAATCCTGTGGTATTATCAGTTTTTTTGTTTATTTTTAGTGCATTAAGACCGTTTTTGGCACGAGTTTTTCATTCCAGTTAGCTCGTGCATACTAAAGTCAAAATGTTTACCTATCCATTGACGTTAATAAAATTTTAACATACTAGCTATGCCTTCAGCATAGTATACAGATATCTAGCTGGTTCCCGCATGTGCAAGCGAAATTCTTCATGGGGTCAGCATGAAACGAAAACGTTGACCAACAGCTACCCGTCCACCCAAACCACTTCACCTGCATTCCACCAATTGTTTGGTCAGATTTCCCCGATCTTCCCTCAGTACTCCCCGAACCACTGCTCCGCCTCCGCATTCCCCGATTGTGTGGACTGAATACCAAACCCACCCCTGCTCCTCCTCACTTGGAAACCATGGTGTTTGGTCTTGTAGGAAAGCAAATATGAAGGGTGCCACACTAATTAACAGTGTGGTTGAATTGCCTCTTTCGCCGTTATGATACCAAGCGTGATAAGTCTGCTACTACGATCGTGCACTCAAATAACTTTGAAATCCTGGTGGAAGTCTTGTGGGTGAACTGTAATGAGCCGCTACTAGCGTGCCGGGCGAATGAGCTGCTGGCAGTCCTCTGCACGTGTAATCTGAGTAGTGGTGCAATTGATCCGGTAGGGAAGATTTTGATGGACTATAGGCGGTTGAGTGAAAAAGTGTGCAGTCTTCTAGGTGCTGTGGGAGCTGGTGTGTCCATGCTCTTACAGATGTCTGAGCAGTATTTTGAAGTTAGGAATGCACTGCAACTCGGTCCCTGGTCTTGGTGCCTTAGACTGAGCAGGGTTTTCGAGCCAACCTTTGTTGAGTGCGAGGTTTACTGCGATGCGTCGTTTCTGGCGGATGTACAGGCTGGGAGGGATAGGATTGGTTGTTACGTATTTAAAGGTTTCACTAAAGGAGGCATATGAGCGCAATGACATCTAGAATGATGTGCGATATGGTGGCCACCTCTATTGCCCTAGACATCGCACTGCAGCTAGATCTGCCGTCTTTTTCGATCCAGATAGACTCACAGTCTAGTTTCAGGAAGCCTAGGTGCTCCTGTGAGCTTCAAGATGTAAGTGATCCTCTTGTGTATTATACTGGTTGGACGTTTTGGGCTGCTTCTCACAGCAGCACGAAGACTTTCAAATGTGCAAAGGGGTATAGCAGGGATCGAGAAATGAACAGGCTGACGAACTGGCTCGACAAGCAGCTTTGTTGTATAGTGCCAAAGTGGTCCCAGTGCTCTCGTCTCACATGCAAAGGCCTCTGATTCGGAGGTGGTTCCTGTGTGTGTGGCAGAGAGAGTAAGATGTGACACGGATGGGAAGAACTCTGAACCAGGCTCACCCTGTTTGTTACACCAGGTCCAACATGGACAAGCTGAGTTACCGGTAAACAAGGATGCTTTCCAGGCTGTGCAATGGGCATTCACTCCTTCGTGCGCATCAGTACACTTTTGGTGGATAGGTATGCCTATCTGCAATGTTTGCTCTGTCGAGGAGAAGCCCGAACAAGTCTCCTGCTGTGTGCAAACCCGGTATCGTAGGAAACTAGTAGCTTCTTGGACAAAGAAGCTCCCAACGCTTTGGGAGCTTTCTTCTCTTGCGTCAGGAAGAACTCTGCTGCATAAGCTGCGGGTGCTAGCTAGGTTCTGTGTTGATGCGAAGATTAGCTTGTAACTGACAGGTGCAATACATGGCTTGTGTGCTTGTGTAAGCTTGTAGTCAAATATGGTTCGAGTCCCACAGTTTGCTGCAGACGTGATTTCTTTTGCACAGTGTGAGTGGGTTCTGCATTGCGTCGAGTCAAGCTTGTACGCAGTGGTGGTGCACATGCTGCATTGGGTCGCTCGTGGTTAGGATGTGAGGTTGTGAGTATTTCCTGATGTGCGTTGGGGTGGGTTGGGTCTGGCTTGTACATGTTGGAAGATCGCATGCTACACTGTACCTCTAGTGATTGGGGCGTGTAGTTGTGAGTGATCACTGATGTGTGTTCAGCTGGTGTACAGTGGATGGAGTCCCATGTTTTCCAAAATAGTGAGTTGTGCCATTTAAGGTCATAATATGTGGAGGTGTTTAAACTGCACTCTGGAGTTGCTTGCGATTGTGTATGTAATGGTGCGAGTTCTTGGTGAGTGAAAAAGAGACCCGTGGCAGGTAGGATGTCAGTGGTCGAAGTGTTTCCTGGTACTAAGTGAGCAGAGTGTTGCATGGGATGTTTTCTTCGTTCTCTGTTATTTTCTGTTGTTCTCTGTTTGACTTGGTTGTAGTTGTTTTAGATAGGGGCGTACGATTGAGGGCCAAGGCCACGGTGATAAATTGAAATAATTATTGAAACTATTCAGCTCGGCTGAAATAGACAGAAGTATTGAAGAATATTTCGTTTGGTACTGATTGTTACAAGGCATTGTCCACTCACCATTTTTCTTTGCTCCCATGCCAAGTATAAACACACCCGTCATCCTTCATTGCTACAACTTCCTCACTGTTTAATTAATTTGAGCCATTTTCATTGGTTGTCTGAAAGTGCTGTGTGCGTCTATACCACCCTGAGCGTATTATATATACGCTGTCAATTTACTTTTAAACTTGCATTTATCCCTTGTAGATTGTTGCTTTGCGCATAGTTAATGAGAGTCAACAGTCTCTACGACATCCAGATGGATTCTATTGGGTCATGTTAGCATTTGAACCCCCTTTGAAAAAAAGTCGAAGGAAGTTTGGTTCAGTCTAGACGATTTTTTACTTCCATTGAAAACAATCTCTTGTACTGTAGAGTTTTCTCGTTTAAATATTTATTTAGCTTACGCAGTCCTCCTTAGTAGCTTAGTAGTAAATTTATGCTTAAAAAATGGAAGCGATGGAGCCGAGACGATCTCATCAGTAAGTGAGTTAAACACTGGGATGAATCGAATGGCAAAGAAGGACTTCCTAAGATTTGTTTTGAAACGGGGGAGTGATAACTCGGTTCCCACGAGTCTTAGAAAGTTGGCTGAGCTCAAACAGCGGCAGGTCAAAAGGTAACATGTTGTGTAGAATTTGGAAGGTCAAAAAAAGATCTTCTTTTAAGCGACGACACTCAAGGGTGACAAGTTTAAGTGATTTTAAGCGATGACGATAGGTTAAGTTTCGAATCCCTGGAAGTGACTTGGTAAATCTCCTTTGAATTGACTTCTATTTTGTAAATGTCCTTTAGCAGGTGTGGGGACTAAACCTGACTCGCATACTCAAGCATTGTGTGCACGTAAACTTTGAAGGCCCAAAGCTTTGTGTGCACAGATCCCGAGCAGAAGCAATGGTTGACGATGGCAAGCCTACGACTAGCAGCTGCAGAAATTGTGTCACAGTGGCTAAACAATTTGAGGATAGACTGGAACCAGATGCCAAGGTTTCGAAAATTTTCATGTTTTTCCCCAAGGACCTCGGTACCAGATACAGAAAGGGGGAATCGTAAAGTCTACCAAGATGGAAACCGAAGCGTTTCTCAGAGGAAAGCAGGAGCTGCCAAGGGATGGACCAATCATAAACACGGTCAATTTTCGTGTTGAAGATGAGGAGATGGCTGGCGTGTGAAGCTTCAGGTCATCCGCGAATTTTTCTTCGGAAACCAAGTCGCAGGTACAATTTAAGTTATGAATGTATAAGATGAAGAGAAGTAGCCCCAGGACGGAGCCCTGGGTACTCCATTGATAACCGGCAAGGGGGTTGACAGTTTTCCCACTATAGACACCTGTTGGGTACGTCCAGAAACATATTCAGTTTTCCACGCTAAGAGCCTGCCAGCAAAATCCATAAACTCCAATTTAGACAACAGGTTAGAATGGACGATAGACTCAAAAGCCTTTTTGAAATCGAATAAGATTATCTGAGTTCCAACACCAATGTCTAAAACCTCAGACCATTTATCAAGGGCCAGCAAAAGTTGATGGGCAGTGGATCTGTCAGGTAAATAACCGAACTGACATTTTTAATAATGTGATGTTTGTCGATGAAGGCCATCATTGTGTTACGAGCGATGGATCCGAAAATTTTACATGGAATAACAGTAAGGGAAATTGGGCGATAGTTTTGTGGCTTGGCTGCATTGCCCTTCTTAAACACTGGAACAACAGTTGCAGTTTACCATATGGAAGGCAAAACGCCAGTATTGAAGAAAAGGGAATTTTTTTTTCAAGGACAGCGCAACCTGGTCACCAATTTGGCGGTAGAAATAAGCAGAAAAACCATCAGGGCCTATTGAGTGGCTAGTATGGTAATGGATGGTTATGGATGGATATGGCTATGGGTTCCAAAACTGTTTACTCATTTAAGGAGTGACAGACATGAACCACCCTCCAGCAGAGAAGGTTTCCTGGTCTTGTTTTTGGAACGCTTAATTTGTAACAATGGCTTTTTATGCATGTAAATGTAATTAAAGAAAAATGAATCCACTGAAAGAAAGGGACGGATTCTATTGAAAGGCAGGGTTAGGTCTGCCTTTAATGACCCAGGTCCTCTGGCTGCAACCTCATACAAAATATGGCAATTGCTCCTCACCAAACAGCTACATAGAGCAACAACGACAGATGGGTTCTTAGATGGTCAATTTTTTGGAAAAGGTAAGGGAATCTTGCTGGACTTGTGACTTCTTAAAGCTACTGAATGAGGACTTTAAAGCCCATAATTTGCTTTTAACGTATCTTGATTGGGATAGAATTGTTGGCACTGAACAAAGCACGCTCAGTGCAACCAGCTAATAATACATAATGTAATTTCTATAAAACCATTACTTTGTAACGTACAGCACCAAGCGGGATGGGACAATAATTATTCAGAACTGTTGCCTTTTTTTCTCAAAAATTGGGGTAACATTCCTCGAATTTCAAAACCGGTGAGGGCAAACTTGAAAGAAAAAAGGAGTTAAACAAATTTTGGGATGACCTTTTTTCCTTTGGCACGGTACCAATGCTACCTGTTGGTGTTGGGCATCCCCGCATACAATTGTAGGACTGTTTGTTTGTCCGTTGTGTTGAAGTGGGCTGGGAAAAGTGCGTACGGGGTAGAAATGAGCATTTTTTTTACCTTTTTGTTAACCTTTTCGTTGCTCATTCAGGAAACGAGGGTGTCTATGGTGAAAAAGTGCATTTAGAGTTGAAAGAGGGACATGTGCCCCAAGTGCCTCAATGTGGTTGCGCCCTTGGATTAACATTTGCGGTTGAACATACAAGGGTTAGTTTATCTGAAGTTAAGGAAAGTTTTAAAATGTGTACACGAGGAATAGTAAGTAGCGAATTTCCAAATTCAAGTATGACATTAGAAGTATGACGAGAACCCTTCTTGGCCAAATAGGCTTTATAGTTACAAGACCAACAAACAAAATGCTAGGAGTGAAGTCCACAGCCATGCAAGGCTCAAGATCCAAAATCTTAGTAACTATTCTAGGAAGGAATGATGTCAATATCGACATTGTTATTGCCTGCCAATATAGAAATTAGCACAGATACCTTAGACTCCACATCGTCAGGCACTTGTCCTTCTGTAAGTCTCAGGATGAAGTTCCATGTTAAACATCAAACTTATGAAAACAAATAGTTTTCATCAAGATTAATATTGACCAACGAACGTCGATATTTGGCGCTATATCATAACAGTTCATTGCATTAAAAGTTTTAATCACAACAATCCATCCGTTTGGACTTCACAGGTAGGCCGTTTTTTGTTGCTATCGTTTGTCCTTAACCTGGGAAAGAACCACTGAAGCGTTTTTCAACTTTTAGAGCTTAAAGCCTAGTTGTGAACAAACATGACCTAGGGCCTTTTGAACGCTATTTTCATTGCACCACAATATTATTATTATTGTACTTCTTGTTGGGGAACTTTATACTGAGGGTATCTTCGACGTTAGAAACTTCCCAGTCATTGTCTGGGGGTTTTGGGTTGAGGTCTAGTACTGCAAAGCCAGGTCATACTGGTGTAGTGAGCAACACGGCGAAATAGATGACCCCTATTGGTATATATTTGTCTAAAATATAAACAAATTCCTTGAGGAGGAGCTGTGGCCATGTGGTTTCAGAATTAATACGTTGTAATTCATCTTTTAAAATGATTTACTGTTAAATTAAATGGGTAGGTGAATGAAATGAAATCACTGGTAGTTTTGATGGCTGGCAGTAGTGTAGGAATTCAATATTTCGATGTAAGTTGATAAAAAAAAGTTAGGCAGTGGAAAGAAATGTGGTTATCACTGGGGCTTCCATTGTAAACTGAAGTGAAGTAAAAAAAATTGATTGAGGTGACCCAACAAATTTTATACGTTACGGGTTGGGTCAAAGAGCAAAGCTCTCATCGACAAATCTTTTGTAGTAAAAAGTAAGTTTCTGTCGGTAGAGGAGTACATTGCTTTGAGGTCAAATGGTACCACTCTGCATTCAGGATACTGCTAACGTTTGTATATCAGTGATGACAGACAAAGACTTTGGCACGGTGTGGTTGCCCCTGGCTATTTTCTTTTTATAATTGGTGCTACCAAGTAAACAAGCACCAAATGTGGTGCCTGTTTGCCATGAATAATTACACTAATGGAATGGCCTTCTATGAGTGCTCAGCTGTGGAAATCTGAGTGTTGGCAATCGATCCAGTATATTCTATTCATTGCGTATTTCAGGTTGTAGTTTTTAATTTTTCTTTTGATAAGATAGGAAATTTTGATTGAGGTGTAAATTTTGACGTAGGTTAAAATCAGGGAGAACATAGGTGTTAAAGTCACCCAGTTTGTTAAAAAAAATGCACCGATTCATTGTGTCGGCTTGACGAACCTCAGTTGTGTTGCTTTTATTAGCAGCACAGTTTATAATGTCCGGATTATTCTTTAATTGTCGAATGGTGGAAATCTTGTTGGAAATAATACAGTGCGTAGTGCTGTGGAGAATTTTACGTAGTTATCTCAAAATATTGACTCCACCTTCATTACACAGCAAGGGTTCGAAAAAGTCCTGTTTCTAATGTAGCAAGTAATTGAACAACAGTGGCGTTAATCGCAGGGACTGAAGCTTTCCCTTTACTCTTGATAATATCACTGTGAACGTCTTTTTATCTAGTGACATCTAGTGACACTATATCATTAATCTTTACAGCTTGTTTCCTGGTGCACGAGGGCGTACCAAATTTTTACACAATAATTAAGGAGTCACGTGGCTTGTTTGTTGAGTTTAAACAAGCCGTAGGCCGTGCTTATTTTTTTATCATATTTCTTCGTTATCTCAACTAAGAATACCCTTAGGATAGAATTTAGCAAAACGCGTTTCATCATGGATGACACATTTTAACGATGTGGACGATAATTTTACGGAAGAAAGTAGTGGCAACATTTGCCAGTTCTCTGCAGAGATAATTGACTGTTTTATTTTCTCAGTGTACACACTATCAACTTGTAATTTTATCGACTTGAAGGCCGGTTGCCACCAAATTAGCATTGCAGCATCTAGGCCTATCGAGTTTTCTCTCGTAGGAAGCGAAGGAATGAAAAAAGTAAAACTTTTAAATGCAACAAACAAGCCACGTGACTGATTAATTATTGATAAAAAATCGGTACGCCCTCGTGCACCTGGAAACGTGCTGTAAAGATTAACGATATTAGTGTCACTAGATGGCGCCGGGAGATTTTCTTTATATTTTTCCGTGGCGCCATCTAGTGACATTAGCATCGTTAATTTTTATAGCTTGCTCCCAGCTGCACGAAGACGTACAAAATTTGTACTCAGTTATTCAGAAAAAATAAAGCTTGTTTGTTGTGTTTTAAGATATTTCTTTCTGCATTCTTCTACTTGTTTCTAGCAAGTGCTAGAAAGAACTATATAGCGCTAGATGGCACTTGATGCTCCAAACTTTCGCGTGGTGACAACCAGCCTTTCAGTAAAGACATGAAAATTCTCATTACAAGAAACTTATAGTGGTTTTGGTTCAGTTTTAGATCGTGCAAACTTTAAGAGGGGGCAAACTTTAAGAAAGGGGCAATTGGAAACATTTTCTGAAGATATTTTTAATTTGTGGGGGGATGTCTTGCTACTTTTGTACTTTGTCCTAATGCCGTTTTGTTGTCCACAAAAATAATATAAATTATGGGGAAGCAAGAGCAGGAAAACGAGAATCTGGGTTAAAAGGAGAATTTGGAGTTAAAATTAGGGGGAGGCACGTGGTTCATTTTCCTTGTAATATCCATCTGCATGATTGGGTTTTACTGTTTTCAACACCTCTCGGATCCCATCACGTGCAACCTGGTCAACGATTGTGATATTTGGTTTATCAGTGGAGATAAATTTGCATTGTATGTTGATGCATGGTTGAGTAATTGTCGTAACTAGAATTGTACGAGAATGATAATTTTAATTCGAACCTAGCTGTGCTGTGTTATAATAGAAGAGTGAGAAGTCGAATTTGAATATTTGGGATAAAAGTTCTTTATAATTTGTTAGAACAAATTTATTGATTTTTCGGTTTTAAAATTATTAAAAAAAAAGACTGTTTATGCTACCATATTTTAATCTTTCCAACCAGGAAGATATGAATTTGATGTTTTGGAAAGTTGAAATCAGTAGAATATTGATGAGGGGGGGGATTGAGGCTTAATGGCGCGTCGACAACTTGGTCATTAGCGACAACCTCAGTCACAGTGCAGTGGTCCGGGTTGCCACTGCACCACACATTACAGAGACGTTATTCAAACCCCTAATCTAAATCTTGTCATACATATGTACCTCCTGCAAAAATTGAAAAACACCGGACAGGAGGACAGACTTATCGCCCAACTGACGCGCAATGTCATGCGGAAGATGGAACCGACGACGAACACCATCAAGATGGCGACAATCAACAAGTAAGTGCCGGACCGTAAGTGGCCGTCGACACCAAGAGCATTCAGGAGGGTCAACCCCCCGCAAAAGGAAACAGTGAGTAAGTCGGGTGTGACCAATTCGCAAACGGGCCAACACAACCTCCTCACGGCGACTGCGGCGACACGCCGAGTGCCACTCCTCGACAGTGCCTTTAATGGCCCGTAACTTATTACCGTCCTGTCCGTGTAGAATATTGATGAAATTATTGCGCATCGACCAGATATGAACTTTTCTGTTATGGATGTTAACCAACAATCCGAGTAGGAATGCAAATTCCTTTCAAGTTTTGGCTAAATTTTTCTAGTAGCACGCACCAGCATTTACAGTTGCAGACAAAAACTGTAAACACCAGGCTGTTGTTTTTCATTGTAAACAGAAGAAAGTAATGTATGGATTACAAAATTAGTTTTTGGTGAGCACATGCTCACTTTCCGGTAGTTTCCAGGGTTAGTGTAATAACAGCAAAATTTCGAAGATTTGATTTGTTTGCTTACTTCTCCTCAGCCATAAATAGGATGAATTTTAGGCATAATCTACATAAGATCGTAATATTTTTTGTTTGTTTGTGTGTGTGTGTCGCCAGATTACCGATCAAATTTTATGTAAATACCATGAAACATGTGATAGTCTTTAAAGTATGTGTTTGGAAGAAAATTGTGTTTTACGTTTTCTAAGGAAAGGTAATACGATAATTTCATTTAAAATTCTCGTATCAACTATAAGTGTAAAAGTCGCAAAATACTAAAATAGTCGTAACATCTCTTATAGTCTGTTTATTGGTTTAATATGTCTCTCAGTGGCTTTAGTTGCTAAGCGGACAATGGTTGTACAAAGGTCGAGTTTTGCTTTTCTTCCTTGCCTTGCAAAGTGGGTAAATATTGTGATGAGATGTCTTTATGTGTTTAAATGAATATTATTGTCCATTTTTGTTTATGTAAATAAAATTGGTTCGTTTTGTTTTATCTGGCAGAAGATCCGTTATGAGTCACTGTTGCATGAAATTAAATCTAATCTAAGTAACCTACTAACTACTAACTACCCCACTTCTAACTATTGAAGTCGTATACTGGACTAATGAATTGTCCATATAAGTAATGATTCAAACTGGCTATTCAAGAAAGAGGCACATTTCCTATGATGTCATGTTTTTTCGAGTCGCAATATTTTTATGCAAACAGGATCTATGCCTCTATGTCTCTTAACCCTGGATCTAACTAAATCTAATGAAAGCTTGGGCGACTGCTCTCGGGGAAATCACAGTACATTCACGCAAACGAAAAATCAAAACAATGCTCTACAAAACCGGCGATATAGAGGGGGCTGCCCTAGTATTACTAAAGGAAACATTTCTGTTTCCTACATTGACCCAAAAAAATGTGAACTACGAATTAGCCTGAGGACGAAGCAATAATCACGGACCAGATGTTTTGTCAGAATATTTGACATTCCGATGCTAACAAACTCAGTTTAAAAATCATCAGCAGTGGTCCAGGGGTTGGGTTCATTATTCGATTTGTAAAATACTTTAGCAGCGATATAAACTAGCTGAAACTCTCACAAGCAAAATTATTTTTACCTAAAACCATTTGTAATTGTTTTTACTTAATCTCTTACACTGGACGATGATGAACACTCAAGCAAACAATAAAAAAGCTAGAGTTTGTTATCATGTTGGTATTTTAAAGCATTTGCGGCCTACACAAGAAAAACAAAATTCTTAGTTTGATATATTCTAATTTTTAAATTGGCATACAGTTTATTTACCATCCATTCTAATAACTGTCCCGAGCGTAAGACTAAAGTTAGAAAATATGCTTTATTATTAGTGTTTAACTGTAAATTTTATGACAGTTATTTATGAGAGTCATTGCAACTTATCGTAGGCTAAAAGTAATAAATCCTTAGCTACCAACTTCATGCTAGGATTAATCCTCCTTTTATTCGGAACCTTTTTTTGCTAATATTACTGTGGGTTTGATTGGTAGATAAAATTCCCAAAAAATTCTTTGTTGGTAATTGCTTGAATTTTCTGTGAGCTTGCAGGAGTGAAATATTACTTTTTAACAATTTTGTATTATACGCCAACGTCTCATAATGCATTTATTTTTTTCTAGAAAAAAAAGCAGTACAGAAGCATAGACATTTCAGGCAAGAGTTAAAAGTGCTTGGAAACAATTCGGAACTGCAGGCATTTCGAGTAAGTTCAAACAAAAATAAAAATACTAAAACAACAAAAAAGAGCTTGATCCCATTTAGGTAATTGTTTGATGCTTATAGGTCATTCTTCATGAACCAGAGGATACAATATTGCTGAAGTATTTAGTAAAATTCCGAGGATACAGAATTAATTTACTACGAAATTTGCGTGGAAGAGAATTTGGTCTTACGTTTACTGAGGTAAGGTAATAGCTCAGTTTAGCTCATAAAATTTTATGTTAATACCATGAAACATGTGATAGTCTTAAAAGTATGTGTTTGGAAGAAATTGTGTTTTACGTTTTCTAAGGGGAGTTAATACGATAATTTCATTTAAAATTCTCGTATCAACTATAAGTGTAAAAGCCGAAAAGATATTAAAATAGTCGTAACATATCTTATATTTGGTTTATTGGTTTAATTTGTCTGTCAGTGGCTTTAGTGGCTAACCGGACAATGGTTGCACAAAGGTCGAGTTTTGCTTTTCTTCTTTGCCTTGTTTAGTGGGTAAATTGTGATGAGATATGTCGTGGTGTGTTTAAATAAATATTATTGTCCATTTTTGTTTATGTAAATAAAATAGGTTCGTTTTGTTTTATGGGGCAGAAGATCAGTTATGTGTTACTGTTGAATTAAATTAAATTAAATCTAATCTAAGTAAAATCGACAAATATTATTAGGTTATCTTGCACTCCACTGCCCTCGTTCGAGCTCTGGTCAACTTCGTCAGAAGGCTTAAAAGCAAATATAAATTCACATTTAGGTTGGGTATGGAAAACTTTAATAGCTTGGATGTGATCTTCCCACTTCTGTGAATTCAAAGAAGAAATAAATTTATTCTGTATATTATAGTTTTTTCAGTGTAAATATATTGTAAGAAATCGAAAGTCTGTTCCAAAGAATAATGGCCCAAGGAAATGCACTGGAAATGGCTGATAAATCACACATTTTCATTATTTCCTAAGATGAGCTGGATTTTTTTTTCCCATTTGTCTTAACATCTGTCGTGAACCTTCATTTTTTGTATCAATAATAATAAAAACCCTAATGTAGCTAGGACATCGTTAAGATTCTTTTGGCCGTACATCCATGAATTTAATGAATCCAACATCTACGGGCCCTTAGATGCCTTACCATCCTAAAGCCATATATATCACTTGAGTTGTAAGGGTGCAGTAATGATACGTGGAGGAAAATCGACATACATGTAAAATCCATACTGGGCCAAACTTTATTTATCATGACTGGAAAAATTTATAAATCGATATTGCACAATCTTTCAAGAAGAATAAAATTAGAGAGCCGTCTCATCTGCCTTGACTTCATCTGATAAATACGTCGTCAAACATTTCACAACAATTTAACGTCTCATTAAATCGAAGTTAAAGAATGCCCATGATGCTAAATACGTTGAGTAACTTACATCAAAATAGTTACACTAAATCATTAACTTTGTTTCACGCTAGTCAAACAAAATGGAAACAGAAGAAAACTGCATTTTGTTCATATGGTAAATCAAGGCAGAAGACGCTAACACCGACGTTAGGCAGCGAGAGTAAGGAAAATACCTAAAACATGAATAAGGTGATTAACGAAACAATTGTACCTGGTAGCAAATTGCAGGGAGACGCCAGATTTCTTATAACGCTCCTCTCCAATGACGTATAGTAGATATTAAAAGAATAAATAAATAGACAAACGAAATTAAAAAGTGTAACAGAAACGAGTATGTTTAAAATAAACAATGTAGCAACAGTGACAGGTGAGAACCAATAGGGAACGAGTGCCGATAGAAAATATTATCACGAATGACATCAATAGTACAGTTGCAACAATATTAGACAACCAAACAATTAACACCTCAAAGCAACAATGACATAACACCGACGACAGGCAACGAGAATAAGGAAAATAACTAAAACATGAAAAAGGTAACTGAACAAAAAACGGCTTCGCAGTTTAGAAAAAAGCATTAGAGCTCGTATCCCCATACTCACAGTTGTGAATGTACACGAATAAAAACGGATTAGAGTTCACTGGAACGCAACGAACTATAATTTAAACTCCAATTCCAGGGAACAAGGACTGTTTTTGCTCAGTGGTTATGTCAAAAAGTGAAGGCAGTTTGTGGTTGAAATGTTTAATCTTTGTGTGCGTTTGTATGGTTACGTGCACTTAATTTTGGTGTTGTATAGGATTTTTTTTATATTTGTCTGTGTTTGTTGTTTTATATTTTAAGTATGTTTCCTGTGAGTGGCTTTATGTGTATTTTGTGTGCATTTACAATTTGTAAAACAAGCATATTCCTATTTAAGGCAGTTTTTATTGCCTGTCTTTGTGTATGTATTTTTCATCCTTGTAGGCGTTTTGATGTTTACGGCATCTGTTTGTATGTGTTTTAGATTTTCGTTCAGTTTCATGTGCGTGTGTATGTTGTATTTGTGTGAAGTATCCAACCGTTTTGTTTGTTATATTGGTGATGTACTTGACTCTGTGTGCGTGGAGACTGGCAAGCCACAATCCTTGTTCCCTTGAATTGGAGTTCAAATTATAGTTTGTTGCGTTCGAGTGAACTCTAATCCGTTTTTATGATTAACGAAACAATTGTGCATGGTGGCAAAATGCAGGGAGACGCAGATTTCTTATAACGCTCACCCTCTCAATAACGAATAGTAGATCTCAAAAAAGGATGACAAAGAGTCAAAATACAACACGCTAGAGTCCGGCCACTGAAAGAATGACTCGGCGTTCGTCGAATATCGTGCTTTTTTGCCAGTAGGATAGGTGCACCTTGCCAACAGCGAGTTCAATCGAGCCCAGACATGGCGTCGAATTTGACTCCGTTAGCGAAGCGCGGTAAAACTTAACACAGTCAAGCTCTGGAGATGTTTAAAACGTCGTCTAGTATTTCGAATCCAGGGTGAGTAAATTTGGAGAGTATAGAACTAACACGCAATCCTGAAAGTGTGCAGTGGCTGCTACTGGAGTGTTGTAACGTTTTTCTAAATTGCTACACGTCTCATGCAAGGCGCGTTAAGCCTATAGCTTTTCCGGGCAAGTGATGTAGAGACGCCTGGGAAAAAAAAAAGGCCGCGTATATCACCCATTTCGCAGCTGAATTTTTTCGACACGTCAATAAGACGTATTATTGTAGACATGCGTACAAATAAACAACTCCCTATTCTTAAGAAAGTGTCGGCAGAGCAAAGGAATGCTTGGGGTTTGCTGGAAAAAGGATAGCCGTCTTATTAGAAGTCTTGGTAAATAAAAATAAAAATCCATTGTGCTCTTATTTGTGTTATTTCCCAGCTGCTGATTACACTGTACTGTATTACAAACTAAATTGACAAATTGGCATGAGGATTGGTGGATTGGTGGGGGGGGGGGGGAGAAGCGCACCTAGTTTTCCATATTTTTATGGTAGTAATCGGCGCTATACAGCAATTAAAGTAAGGGGCGGTGATAAAGAAAACGCGGGATAACGATGCACCGATTCCTTGTTTCGTGCTACGATTCAAAATGTTTGTTAACACAGCAAATCATTGAAAGAAGATACGTGCAACACTACAGAGTTAACGTCTGGATACAAGAAATCTCACGAAATGATCGGGAGTGGACAAAAACAGATGTTGATTTACAGCTCCACTTTGTTCTACGTATGTAAACAAACGAGAGGTCAATGAGAGAGTTTGACACTAACACTGTCAATGTATTTGTTTTCCCAGTTTATCTAGGATTTTCACACGTTTCAAGGTAATACGTGTAAATTTATTGTAAACTATTTTCAACTCGCCAGGCTTTTGTTATCGAAAGTAATAGAACACTGCCGAAATCACGAGACGACTACGGCCGATTTAACAGTTGCCGTACGTAGTCCAACAGTTTTTCGTGTTAGGTATAGTATGCTTATTTTAGACATGTTGAGCTCGTCTTATTCTTCATTTGTCTTATTTTACTTTACTTATTTAAAGTAAAATTTAAATTTTACCTATTTAATAAAAAAAAATTAAAGGGATTTAATTAATATTTCACTATTATTTTGTTTGTTTGGATTTTGGGCAGCTGAATTTGGATGGCTTGCCTGCGTAACTTGTCGTTGCCTGGCAACCATAGGGGAGGATGAATGATGCTTTAAGCGAGAGCGACGTTTATATTTTCAGTAACGAACCTTGTTTTTAAGTGTATATCGTTTTTAAAAGTACTTCGAGTGGAACAAAAATTTTCTCACTTCACTACGTTATGAGAGGAACCACAAATTATCTTTCTTTACTGCTAAAATTATTTTATGTGTTGACGTAGCCATAACAACGTCTCAAAACGATCATTCCAACTGAATTCATTGCTAAAGCCCTAACCAGACTGGCTGCTCGCGGCTGCACGGCGACGCGTTATGGTGTAAAAAAGACTTCAATATTGGTCCTAAAACGCAACACTATCCATACGATTGCGACACTTTTGACCTTGTAGGCACGTAGTTACGCATCGCTATGCACGAAATTTTCTTCTGTCTGGAGAGGGCTTAATGCACGGACTACCTCGATCCGATCGTGTACGTAGCGCTGCTAAACCATGGAAGAATCCCTGGTAACGGGTAATGAATGGCCAAGAGTGCACCTTGCATGCACCTAAAATAAGCAAGCGAGGTCACGACTTAAATAATCGATGATAACACCAAGTCATTCTCTTAGTGGCCCTACTATAATTAAAGCAGCAATTAGTTTAGTAAGTCAAATAGGTCGTATCTCTAGGACCATAGAGAGATAGAACAATTATGGTATGAAGTTAAAAAAATTATAATAAACATGTTATCTATGACAACTATACATATAAACAAATTCACGCAAGCGATTTTGCTTTTGTTGCAGAGTAAATGGAGATGTAAGTAGGTTTTGATTCACAGACACTCTTACTTGCTTTTTCGGGTTCCTTAACAATACTTGATACCGTAAATTTGAATCGTCCATTTATTGAATGCTACGCACTTATCAGCATAAGAGTTTATTTACCTTTACTAATCCAGAACATTCCTCATTTCAAATTTTACACAAACGTCGATGCAGTTCATCAGCCAGTATTGACTGACCAAATAATTCATGTGTCATTCATGATAGTCAATCTATTGAAGAATAGTTTATTTACCATTACCAATCTACAACATTATCCATTTCACATTTGGCAGAATTTAATGTTGATACTTTTACCACTTACTACTGACTGACCCAATAATTCACTTGTCATTCAAGATCGTCAATTTATTGAAAAATACACACATATTAATACCAAATTTATTTATCTTTATCAATCCAAAACTTTCTTCGTTTAACATTTGAATCAAATGTCGATAAATTTCACCACTCAGTCTTGGCTGACCAAATAATTCACTTCGCATTCATGATGAAACAATGTGAAGCTGATACCAAACCATATTTTATCAAAGGACTGTTAAAAATTCTGTACTGAACGTCCATTGTATGAATCATATTTTTTTAAAGTATTCAAGGGACAAAGGAAGCTTCAGACACAAGTCCCAACATGTTGAAAAGCTTTTCCAAATGCTTAGTGATCAAGTAAGTTTTTATAACAGTAAATCAATGCAAACAGTCTGCCTTAAAGACTGGTCTTGTTCGGATGCAAGATACACTAATCTAAGAAAGAAAGAAAAAAAAACTGCCTCGAATGGGACTAGAACCGAACTGGTAGCACAGTGGTTACCGTACCCGACCTAGTCTGCTGGAAGTCCTGGGTTAGAGTTCCTGTCTTTTCTTTCTTTTTCATATTAGTGTATCTTGTATCCTCACGAGACCACTCTTCGATGTAGACTGTTTGCTTCATTTACCCTTTACCTCGTGATTTATTCTTTATTTAATGCACGGTGGTGACGTCACGCCAACACATCCCAATGCTAAAAGTGTAGCCGTTATATACGGTTAATCTGAAAACCCACACACGTGACCGTGGGTTAATTTTGATAACCCACACTTTTTTGGATAATCTAACACTTTTTCCGCGCTTTACACAACCACTGCTCTACCACGTGACATACTATGCAAAACTACCGTACACAACACAAATTCAACCAACATAAATAAGCACATTTACAATCTGCGACATTTATCGTACTAACACGAAAAAAAAAACCTCGCATATGCTACTGCGCTAGAACCCCACCCATGTAAAAATGGCCCAATCCGCCAACCTTTCGCTCCGACAGTACTAATACTTGGCTACCGACACTTGTAAACACACCTAAATACACCTAAAAACATACGATACTCAAGCGAACAGCACATTTGTATCTGGCGACATTTTCCGCACTAACACGAAAAAAAAAACCTCGCGTACGATGCTAGCCCCCTCCCCACCCCCATCCATGAATGAATAGCCGAATCCGACAACCTTTCGTTCCGACGGTACGAAAACTAGCCTACTGACACCTTCTAAAACACACCTAAAAACCTACGAGATTCGAGCGAATAGCGCATTTTATACGCTATATCTTATTTAAACTAATAAAGTAGAAAAAATACGGTTTTACCTTAAACACAAACGTCGGTGACAGGGACTGGATATAGGGACGTCCTCGCGTACGTGAGGCTTTCGCAAACAGGAAGTTTAAATCGGAAGTTTGAGTTCAGGAATTTACGTCATGTTTCACAAATAAAATTTTCAAATAAATTTTTTTTTAAGTCTCAAATAACTAGATGTTGGCTCGACGTCACACCTTAGCATTAAAATACATATCTGTGAGCCGTTGTCGACTTAACGGTTATAATTGCTCTTGAGCTCGAACGGCTAGTCCACTATCTCGGGGCTGGAGGGAAACACGCGTGGGCTTCGCCCACTCGTGACTCCCTCCACCCACTCGATAGTGGACTAGCCGTTTCTCGCTCGCTCGCAATTATAACCGTTAAATCGACAACGGCTCACGGATATCTACTACTTATTACTTGCATTATTTCTAGTGTGAAGGCAAGAAGCAATGTTACTTTCCCTCCTTTTGCATGCTTGTGACCGCTAGGTCACCAATGAGAAAAACGCAACAGCTACTTAGATCGAATAGAGCCTGTAGTCAGTAAACACCCTGGTAGCAAAGCGGTTAGAGCGTCCGGCCTAGTCAGCAGGAAATCTTGTGGTCGAGTCCCAGTCGGGGAAGTTGTCTTGTCTTTCTTTCTCAGATTAGTGTATCTTCTATCCTCACAAGACCAGTATTTAATGCAGACTGTTTGATTTGTTTACCCTTTATCTTGTGGTGATTTATTCTATGTTTTCAAAGCAGATGTAATAAAAAAAACAGGTCTCTCAAAACTAAACAACAATGTAGATAATAAAAATAACGCTACATTCATGAAAACTTAGTTCAACCTATTGATTCGCCCCATCGTTATGAGGTCAACCAATTGTTACAAGAACAACAACTTTTTTTTCCATACAGAACATGTAATTAATTATAGATTAATCATTGTAAAATGAAGCAGACGGATCAGATCAGTATAAAGAATGCTAGATGGCAAAACTTCCAACGTACACCTCCCATGGCAGATTGATCTGTATTCTTTACAGATTTAGTCCTTTTGTACAGGATTACCGGGTAGGAAGACTATTGCAACGACTATGTCACTCCGTCCATCCCTTTTTTAAAATTCGGAACGGTTCCAGGTGTTCACCATTAGTTTCAGTGACCAAAATGTAGTTTAAAAACACGGCAAATTCAAACATCATTGCTTCCTTATAGCTAATAGGCTTTCTCGACGTAATTAAATGAAACAATAACATTTGATATTCGAATGTAAATCGTACGAATAACATGCAACAATAAACACAAAAGTATTTTGTTAACGATACAAGTTTAAAATAGTCTCATCGCCATGGTGTGTGGATCAATGGGCGCCTACTCTCGAATCAAATTTTCCGTTATCGAAATTAAAACTTAAGAAATTGAAACCTCAGCTAAAAAATAATTAGTCCAAACACTGAAAATTAGGCCTAAAATCACGT
>JAHWFP010023504.1:4689-48349 GCA_023313725.1 Lithobius niger
CCCCCCCCCCCAAAAAAAAAAGATCTCTGCTGCTCTTATTCCACCATCCGCTCAGAATTTTCCAATCCCCTATCCCCCTCCTTCCAACCCAGTAGCCATTTGCCCACATCAGCTCCCACCTGATCCCCTCCCCTATTCCTCCCTTTCTCTATCTAAAGTCTGCTAGCTCGTACTCCACTATGTCTTACTAATTTTCGACACCAATCTGATGTTTTCGTCAGGCTTCAAGGTTTTTAGGACTTCCTACTGTAGCAATCTGGTATCTTCATCAGGCTTTAAGGTTTTTAGGACCTCTTACTGTATCAATCGTTCCTTGGGCCACTTGTGAATTCGAAATAAATTAGAGTTTACGAATTTATGGGTTCAATTTTTCACATAGTATGTTCTGCAACGACGTATTTAGATCTTCTAGCTCCCAACAATCTTCCAGCACACGCAGGGCCGTAGGAAGCGGCGCATAATTTGCCGTACCACTTTTCAGCACACAGTTTAAAATACCACAAACCAAAACGTGCGTAATGTGGCTGCTATCGTTAACCCTTTGAACCGGCTCTGTAATATGTGTGTGGCTTTCCTGCTGACCTTTGATAGCAGCGTTTGTCCCACTAGCATATACTGAGCGCAACTTCTGTTTTGCCCCACCCTACGAAGGAAAATGTTCTTGACCTAGGGAGTGAGGTTTTGGGAGAACAAGTGATAGAAACGCTTCAAAATATGACGATATCCAAATTAAGCTTCAGCAAGTGGTCAACACCAAAAGTTGGAGAAAGTCCAACACACCAGCCAACCAATTAGGAAAATCGGCAACCGACGATAACAGTGGTGATTGACAGACATCTTGTAAAGTAATTTACATTTGCACCACCTGTGAGACTAATATTTATTTAGTCTACTTGATCAACTTGAATTTTCGGGGATTTGTACCGATCCCCTTCATCAGAAAACAACACAAAAAAACTTTTCACCAAAACTATCATTACATGATGTGGCTACGACAAAATTCAACAGCGCATGCGCAGTACGCCACTGATCTTTAGGCTTGTTTCAAGAGGTCTTCTCTATCGCTCTGCTGGGGTTCGTGGATATTCCATTGGCGCTCAAGATTTAAGGTTAGTTCTGGATTTATGGACCAACCTACAACCGAATAGATGGACTTATAAATCCAGAACTAACCTTAAATCTTGAGCGCCAATGGAATATACACGAACCCCAGCAGAGCGATAGAGAAGACCTCTTGAAACTAGCTTAGAAATTACTGGTGTACTGCGCATGCGCTGTTGAATTTTGTCGTAACCACAACATGTAACGATAGTTTTGGTGAAAAGTTTTTTTATGTTGTTTTCTGATGAAGGGGGTCGGTACAAATCCCCGAAAATTCAAGTTGATCAAGTAGACTAAATAAATATTAGTCTCACAGGTGTGCAAGTGTGAATTACTTTACAAGAAACCAATTAGGCTACAACTTTCTGAAAAGTAAGTTTTGTAAATTACTACTAACAGAAGAGGAAACATTACATACATACATAAGGGATGGCTTCGTTACTGTGAACCAAGGACGGATGTACGGAGGGGTGGGGGCAGGAATTACTTCTTACATGCCTCGTACATAATGGTAAGGTCATAAAATCACCTCTCATAAATGAAACATAAATCACAAGGTAAAGAGTGAAAGGAGAAAAAAGTTTGTATTAAAGACTGAACTCAAGCTGGTTTCACCCATAGAGACTGACCTAAGGTTAAGGCCTAAGGTTGTTCAAAAATGCACTCCAGAAGCCATATAACTCACTGCAGTACCAGACATTGCGCCCCGGACCCGCTAGGGGCGCTTATAGTGCTCCCAGACCCCCAGGCTGATTTAGTTGGACCATACCATTTTTAAAATTTGCTTCCTACGGCTCTGAGTACATGATCTAACATTTCATCTCCCTCCCCACAAATATCAGGTACTCTTCCCCATCCATTCTCCTCACCATATCCGAGTATCAAGAGCACTTATCTTGTTCAAATCCAGGAGTAACAGAATTTGTTGGCCCTCACTAATTTTCTTCGTTTTGGAGTTCTGATAGGGGTGTTAGACTTGTCCAACGACCAAGTGCCCCGTGAGAATTGATGTTAAGGTTGCGTTGAAGTTGAGGTTAGGGTTACCCATGGAGGGGGGACTCGGCCACCCATTCGGGTAGGATAAATAACGTCATCACTGACTGGATCAGGGCCCAGTGGCTGTTCGACAGTGCAGGTCTACAGCCATGCCATGCTGTCTGCACCAGTCATCATCCACTCAAGGTTGGTTGGACATCCATTTGGGTGTATTTGGAAGTGACAGGCTTATCCCATCGGGTCAAATTTCCAAGCGGGATGCAGCAGACACACGGAAAGGTAGCCTCACATGTTTTCTGTGTAATTTAGTTTACTAAATGCAGTGCCATAAGACCAGCAAGGTGGAACTGCCTCGTTTTGAAGACTTACCTCTCATAAGGGCACTTAGCCAGATAAGTCTCAACACTGCTGTGAATTGCAGCATTGGTACCATTGAAATGGGTGGTTGCAGGATATTTACAAAGAGACTACGTGGCCTTTTCTTGGCAGTGCGTTGTTCGCCCAAAGTTCCTGGTGATATATCCTGAGGGTTTTAGTGTCTTTGTCAGCCTCTTCTTACCAGAAACGGCAGGTGCTTGTAATAAACGTAAAAGGAGTATCTTGTCTACAGTAGAGTAACGAGCCGGGTAGATTCAAAGAGTAAATAGATTAAATTTTAGTTTCACAGATAATCTGGCCTGGTGAATGTGCGAGGTTATCCGAGCGCCAAACCATTGCGATTGCCCTTCGGGGTTTGTATAGATGAGCTGGGAATTGGACTTCATCAAGTACATATGTGTCAAGTGGACCGTTCAGTGCAGTGGTGGCTGTATGCTTGGGTGATTAAATTGCCTACCTTAGTCACAATCCATTTGTAAGGTTGGTAGGCGGGGGAGTTATATTTATCTGTATAAGGAGGTGAAATGTGGCATTGCATGTCCTATCGCGTTTAATGATAGGAGTGGTGTGAACACGAGTGGTAGACCTCCAGACCGTATTAAGGGACACGAAAGGTTCGTGAAGACACCAGTCTGTGTAACTGGCCATATTGTTTTGTGAGGCGTTCTGATGGGGCTATGAGGGCAAGGGTGTTTAATGCCGCCGCGCCCAAACATGAATACATGAACTCAGATGGTGGGCTTTGACCATGGGGATATCTCTATAATGAGGTTGGGCAGCTTGTTCGTTCTGCATCAGAATCACCTTCATCAGCTATTATCTCCGTAACACCAGTGGGGCTGGTGGAGGTGCAACCCAAGAGGAGGCGTTGTGACTGGCAGTTGTGTTGGGAAGAGGCGAGAGGGTCTGACTGACGAAGTAGATAAAGCCTCTATAGTGTGTACTGTGTGCATTCCAAATGTGCAAAACTGTAAAGTTGGATTTGTGGCTCTAAAACCTTGTAACCATCTCTCATCGATTTATGTGCCGTTTCAATACGTTGGTTTACGTGCACTGGTCCAGTCCGCTTAGATTTTGAAGGAAAAGATATTGTGCACCTAACTTTCGACAGTCCGGTTTAAATCAATAGTTATGTTCTCTGCTGCACTAATAAATGCCGAGATATTCTTCTACTTCTTCGAATGTGATTAGTTGTGAGATAGACACTTCAAGTCCATGTAGCAATGGATATGCTACATCTACATCTGGTGGCAGCATGCTGTTTTCGTCACCTGCTTTGTGATGTCAGTTCATTATACAGTAAAGTTCGTTTATAACGAATTTCAAGGGGGTTAGTATTTTACTTCGTTATAACAAAATTCGTTAAAAACGTATAACGAATTTCCGAAATTTTCAAAAAAAATTCGTTATAGAAGAAAATAGGCCTAAGACTTAACCTTTTAAGCAGTAACGTATATATACGTCCAAATAAAATCATCCCAAACGCAGTAACGACGTTATACGAGTCGAAGCTTTGAAGAGAAACTGCGAGTCGAAAGCTGATATTCACTAACTGACATGTTGTGCATCGATTTATGCAAAAGAAAACGTTGTACCGATGTCTATAATTTTATAAAAACACTTTAGTTGAGTGTAGACTCACTAAAAATTGCAAAAATGTCGTTCTCATTCTTTTTTTCCTAAGTTAGAAAGCAGAAAATTGGTTATTTTTGATCAGCGGTAGCGGCCGAACAATTTGACTGGGCGCCGCCATCTTGGATTCGCAGGAAGGCTGGAATTATCCTCTATCCAGGCCTGTCAACATACTTTCTCGATGGCCACTTGGCATTAGCGAATCAGACGTATTGTAGTAGGCCGCTTCTGGCTCTTTCAAGCTAACTTTCCAAAGCAATTGAAGATCGCGTTCCCTCATTGGCCGGTTGGCACCACGTGACCAATTTGGCGGGCTCTCATTGGCTGATGCACGATTTCAACATGGATGCCGCCGCTCGCTTCAGATTTCACGTGAGCGGTTGTGTTTTAGTTTGTCGTTGCAAATCACAAGAAAGATGATGTTTCACAGCATTAAAAAATTAAATCAGCAGCCACGATGCACAACTGAAATGGAAAAGGAGCCTATAAATCTTCACACTATCGCTTGTCAGGTGGGAACAACGATTTTTAGCCTAACAAACGCCGATTTTCGGATGCGTTTCGTCAACACGGAGATTTCAAGTTCAAATTGAGCCTAATTTATGACCTCCCGTAATTAAAAAAAATGGTTCTCCGAAATTATTAAAGCCATTTATTTGATTTTTTCTGTGCACCGTAATGAATATCTGTTTCGTGCATGTGCACAAGACCATTCTGATTCCGGGAAAAAAGGGATTTCGTTATAAAAGAATTAAAATTCCTAATTTGATCTACAATTTTGTTCGTTGTACGTTATTTTCGTTATATATAATTCGTTATAAGCGAATCCAAAATGCATTGACAGAGTAGACGTCCAACCAATATTGTGATTTTACTTCGTTACAAGTAAAATTCGTTAAAAACGGCTTCGTTGTAAATGAACTTTACTGTACATTGTGGGGTGGTATGACCAAAGGGGCTCTGTAACAGTGCCATGGGACAATTCCTGTCACCTAAACCAAACAATGTTAAGGATAGAAATAAATTACTTTTGCCGTGTTTAACATTTCGTTACAGATTTGATACTTTTGCTGTGTTTAGTTATGTTCGTATGTTACAGGGTGTATGCAATTTTCTAAATTATTACCAATTATTACTTTGTCTCCTATAGGTTTCAGCCACTCCTTTTTCTACTAGTACCATTTTACGTTCTCAGAAAACTTCTCCAACTCTTGCTTATCCGAAACAATACAAGAGGCAAATTGGTGCATGGGGGTATGCATTATTGGTAAGCTCGATGTTACCTGTGTATTTACCATCATTATCTTTGTTGGTGTAAAAGACTGCTGTTGTTACTCTACTAAAGTTGTGCAACTCTTAATATACAAGCAACAATGTACAGTTTTGCATTTTTTAAAGTCTTTGTTAGGGGTTTGGTGATTTCTGATCTCAATGACAATTGTGATGTGATTTAAAATGACAAAAGTTTAATATTATATTTCTTGTTGCTGGAAAAAGTCCAATACCTGCCAATTTTTGCATTGTTGTCCCAACTATGCTCCTGGATGCACGAAGGATCAAGAAGAATAACACAATATCACCTTCAGAAAATTTCACCAGTGCAGCTAGAACCACCAAAAGTTCCCTCATTTAAATTTTCGGTGAAAACAAGAATCATCTTCATCAGAACGCAATGTAGCACACATTTTAAATACGAACGTTACATGGTTGTGGCTACCTTCGAGCAGACGAACAGCGGTTGTCGATCTTTCAACTCCTGGATGCTCTAGATTTCAGAGTTAGTCGGCCGCCTCAGTGACTCAACCGCACATGCGCGGTCCTCCCTATAAGAATGACAGCTGTGGGAGCCTGCCATCTCTTCATCTCAAGCCGCCGTGTCGCATGACAGCTCATTCTCCTGGATTCCTCCTTTCGTCTGAAATTTTCATGACTACCTTCCCGAACCCTTCCGGGATCGCTCCACCATTGACCTCCTGCCTCTGGCCGCACTCCAACTTCGTGGGATTTGTATCTTTCCGCCCGAAACAACGTTACATCTTTTCATCATCGGTAGACCTTTCATCCTCCTGGATGACCCGCCTTGCTGGATCTTCACTGGACCCTATGTTGGAAACGAAAACAACGTGGCTCTCGATCCACCCTCCGGAAATCGTGGTGACGACGCTAGCCGTCCACCCCCCTTTTCGGATGGTTCTCCAAGCCAGGGCCTGAATGTGGATGTCTGCTTTCATCTGTGGTTCCATCCTAAATGTTTTTCTTCGGGCCACCATCGACTCTCACAACTGCCTTTCCGAAAGCCGGATTTCCTTTCGTCTTTGAAGCTAGGACGCCCACAACCTTCATTCGCCAGGCCTTTCAGACCACCAATGGCATCGAAAACATTATTGCTTCCCTTCCGTGTCTCCGGGAATCGACCCACCATCCGTAAACCAGGACTAAGATGTCACTCATGGCCACCCACCTTGAAATGGTAAAACGGTCAACCCCGAACCACTTGAAGCCCTCCTCCGTCTCGCCGCTGGAAACAAAAACACCGTGGCTCCTTTTCCGTGCCTCCCGGAATCAAGCCACCGTCCGAAAAACGACTGGCTACGATAATTATCGGCTGTCCTCTTGGATTGACAAGGACGCAACCCGCAACGAGAGCATGAGCTTTCGTCACCTCGCTGGAAACGAAAACACTGTGGCTCCCTTTCCGTGACTCCCAGAATTGAACCACCGTCTGAAAACGTCTGGCTATGATAACTATCAGCCGGCCTCTCGGATTGACAATCGGTAACTCGCAACGAGAATATGAGCTTTCACCACCTCGCTGGAAACGAAAACACCGTGGTTCCCTTTCCGTGCCTCCCGGAATCGATCCACCGCCTCAAAACGACAGGCCATGAAAACCATCATCCGTTCCCTCGGATAGAAGAGCAAGTGACCCGCAACAAAAGAGAGAGGTTTCAGCCACCACGCTGGTTTCTACCAATTCTACCAATCGCCTCTCTCGGATGAACTTTGTGGCATCCGTTACGTGTGAAGATGCTTTCGTCCGATGAGAGCACAAACTCCAGATCTCCCTTTCGTACCTTCTGGAACCGATCCACCGCCAGAAACAAGATGGATTGTCCGTCCCATCACACCCAGGTTGAAGCCGTCTTCGACAAGTGACATGAATTCCCTGGTTTACAGCCATAAAGAATGACTTTTTTGCCACCTCGCCGCTGAAAAACTGAAACACCGCATCTCCCCATTTGTCATGGGACAACCTTCCAAAAAAACTTGAGACGAAAGAACTGCCCATCCTTCCTTCGGTTCAACATCATCTTCGAATCACCATCTTCTTCAAGATGGCTCCAACCTCCGACTTCAAGCTCCGGAAAAAAATTTTTCATGAAGACGGACGAAAACCATCAACCTTTTCATTCCCATTAACCGAATGGAGCTATCATCCCACATCCAGACCTCAAAGATGCCATTCTTAGCCCTTTCAGAAAAGCCACTGGCCCAAACTAACCAACAGGGAGAACCCTTGTTCCATTGGCCCGCGCTCTCCTTTCGGAAAGCAACGATCCTTGACCAACCTGCCACCCGTTCCTTCATCAGTCATCTCCCGCTTTCACTTATGAAGTCAGGAGCCCCATTCCCTTAGATTATCACAGTTACCGACCATTGCCCTTTCACCCGATTCCATTCTCCTCTCTTCACAATGGGAAGACCAAAACAAACAAAAAACAACGAAAGACATTCGCACCAGGCCGCAGGCTGGATCACGATTCGGATCTACGGTTCGTCTTGTACCGGCCACAGAAACCCAAAGACTTCCTCTCATGTGTCATCTCTCACAATTTGACTGCTAGCAGCGCCACCGCTGCTTTCTCCCCCCCCCCCCCTCCTCCGAATGGGCCAACCCAACCCACTATCCGGTAACATCGCTCCACAGGCTTTCGTTTCCCGCTTCTCGCAATTCAACACGTGACATCTTTTATTGCCATTTTTCTCTCACTTCTATCACAGACTTTGCGAGTATTGCGAAAATCCCTGCAAGATTTGCGTCACCATACCCCACAAAGAGTGGAGAGAAATTGCATCAATGCATCTCGCCTTGTCTATATGCAAACGTCAAGCCTAACAACGGACCATCATGCTAAAGAAAATGTGCAGCAACCCCGCTCCTGCAACACCTGGACAAAAAAGCAAGCCAAGTTGCACAATAACTAAACTTCCAAAAACACCAGGGAAAACTCCCGATTCATCGCAATCAAATACCCCACTTTCACAACAATCATGGCTGAAATCATCAGTTTCGACCCCGGCAAGCATCATCACGAGTCCGTCGACTGAATCCGAAGGAGAAAACAACCAAATTGACCCAACGTTTTCTAGTGAAATGTCTGCTGGTTCCCCACATCATGTCACAACTCCATCGACACAATCGGTCGACCTTCCGCCTGTTCCACTCCAAAACGAACAGACTTAAGTCCCAGCACAAGCTGAAAACATAACCGACGGAAGTCCATCATCACCACCACAGGATGAAGTTGAAGACGAAATTGAACAACCTTCTGAAGAATTTGTAATCCCCGCAACTCCCCATTCTCCTGCTCTATCCGACGCTGTTTTCGATGAACCTGAGTTACTCCTTGAATCATCAACAACTCCCACCTTACATCCCGCTCATCAGTATGCAGCACAACAAGAGGCTTCACCGGCTTTCTCTCAAGGTCGAAACAAACTGAGGAACCTGAAACCCCTCTTTATGGGTTGAACTCCGAAGAAGTAACAGATTTGATCACCAACTAATCCTCAAAATGTTAAGGCGGAAACTCAATGACAGGGTGAAAACTCAATTCGAGTTAAACTCAATCAAAGTCAAGCCCTTGTTCAAGTCCATGCAACTGAAACTCGCCGAACAAGCTCAGGCCATTTCGGATCTTAAAATCGAAAACGACAAATTACGTGTTGAGAAAGCTGAACAATTCAAAGATCTCATCGATGCAGTGCTTCACCAGGCACTCTCAAACAGAAGAGAGATCCCTGCGCTCCCCATTTTGGCCTTAATCCACCAACCATCTATTGCCCATGGGTCTTCCACCCGATTTCAAATTTGGCCACAATAAGACCACTTACAAGGCTCCGTCACGTTTCACACATCCCCTTTTGCCATCAACTCCATCCGACCCTAGACTCAAGCCTCTTCCTCTTCCAACAAGACCTGTAGTATACATCGAACCCCTTCTGGACCCAAACAACCAGCCATCCGCACTAATCCCCTACAACGACCAGCTCAAGCAATCACAAGTCAACTTAACCGAAGCGTGGTCTTCCATCAAAGCCACCTCCGAAGCCCACAAATTTAATTCTTCTTATTCCTTGTGGCAGTTTGATAACGCCACCAACTTCAGGCCCCTTCATCTATGATCCGGACATGACACAACTTTCGTCAATCCCGACATCCGAAATTCCGTGCGCCTCTTGCAGAGCAAAAGCAAAAGGTTACTGCTTCGGGGTTTGCAATCACTCAAATGCTAACATTCCACAATAAGCCCATCAACTTGCCGTGCCAAACCCTTCCTTAGATTCCCGAACCCCACCTTTTTTCTAAAAAAAAAAAAAATCTCTGCAGTTACCATCCCGGTCGGGAGCTGCAGAGGACACGATCTCCTTTCGATCGATTAGCAATTTGGCCGCCATTTTCAGCTTTTCAAAATTATTTTCCAATTTAACGAACCTAATCACATTCGTATCATTTAAACATTCTCCACCATCTGGTTTAAAATTTTCAAACCCTTCACTCCTTTCATTCCATCAAACCAAATCCCGGACCCAAACCCTTAGGCAACCTAACCTTTTCAAAAGAAAAGAAAATGAACAACAACATAGGAAAGACTGAAGCAAAAAAAAAGTAAATTTGGCAAACCTGGGACTAATGTGACCCCACAACCACTCGAATCCAAGAACCACTGTACGAAAAACAGGACGTCACCTGGACCAGCTAAAGAAACCTGAAGACAAGTCACCCTTCATCAACCAAAGGTAATTTTCGAATTTTCCTTCCTTCCAAAAAAAAAAAAAACAGGCATCCATCACCTCTGCTGACACAAAGCATTCATCTGATGGACGCCAACATGGGTGACGCCAGCCTCAGAACCTCAGGGAACTCGCGGAAAAGATGCCCGCCACCTATTTTGACGAGGTCGGCCTGTCAATGCAAAAATTGACACGTATTGGACATTTTCCAGCAACAAGAAAGCCCATTTTAGTGGTCGGCTAAAAATGTTTCTTTCGCGGAAAAAATCAATACCTAAAGGCACACCCTGCCTCCCCTCTTGAGTCACCTTTTGACAATTGAGAGACAAAGAGATGGCAGGGTCTCGCAGCCGCCATTCTTATAGGGAGGACTGGTTGGGTCACTGAGGCGGCCAACGAACTCTGAAATCTCAAGTATCCAGGAGCATCGTTGTGACAACAATGCAAAAATTGGCAGGTATTGTACTTTTTCCGCAAAAGAAACCATTTTTAGCCGGCCAGAATGGGGGCCGGCAAAATGGACTTTTTTTTTTGCACTTGTGTGAAATAAGGTAGCCTAGTAATTACAAAGAGGAAAGTAAAAAATAAAACTTTCTACTTTACTGTATATAATTAATTATAGACATGGACTACTGTACCAATGCAAAAGGGCTCTCACCTTCTGTATAATTGATAGTGGAAAAGTATTAGTTATCTACTTCGCTATTTTAACGATTTTATTTTGTGATTATTTATTTAGTTTTTATGTATGATAGGCTATTGTGATTAAATGTGATTAGTCGCCCAACCCTAGTACCAATCAGACAATGAAGACATTTCCATTTCAGTTGTGCCAAGATTTTTTTTCATAACTATAAAACCTTGTGAATGTTTTGTGTATGACGTAGCAAAAAGCAAGAAGGATATTTCCAGCGGGAAACTGCTAAGTTTTTAATTACAGTTACTTAGATTGCTTTTGAGAAAATAATTTAAACTATGAAATTTAATTTTAGCAACAAAAGTTTGAATTACTGTGGCGCCTAGGTATAATTAACAATTGATGAAATAATGAAGTAAAGGTCACAACATTGTCTTTACATTTCAAAACATTAAGTTACAATAAAACTGCTTCAATGATAAGTCATCCTTAGAGTATATTTCACACCTAAGTCAATGTTTTAGAATGTTAAAACAAGTTCATGGCTGAAAGCTTGAATACCAGTAATGAATAACGGTGCTTTGTAGGTAGAAGTATTATGTACGGTATAAAGAATATGCTAGGTGACAGCCGCTGCTCTGCTTAAAGCGGCGAAGTTGGAAATTGCATTTGATCAAGTCGTCGGAAAGTAAAATACACACCCCGCCTGTGGATTTTCCTGATTGTCTAAGATAATAGACAATGTGCAAAGACTTTTAAAACATGTGCACAGCCAGACTTAGCATATTAGTCTTCTGTACAGCCGAAATGGCTGAGAGGAATATAGCAATGACTTTGTCTGTCCGTTCATCTGTCCGTCCATCCGTCACCTTTTTTAACGCTGAAACGGTACCAGATAGAGACAAATGCTTTTCACCGTTTGCCCAAAGATTGTTTAAAAAACATGGCAAATGAAAACATCATTGTTTCCTTATAGCTAATAGGCGTTCTTGACGTAACTCAATGAAATAACAACATTTGATCCTTTAACCACTACCGGAAGACACAACCATACAAACAAAAGCATTTCGTTAACAACAGACATTAGCTTCGTTTTAAAATAGTCTCGACACCATGAATGAATAGGCCTACTCTCGAGCCAAATTCTCCGTTAGCTGCTACTGACAAAATTAAAACGGCAGGTAAAAATTAGGCCTAAAAGCTGACAATTACGCTTATAAGCTAACACAATTTTAACTGGCAGTTGTGTTTTACATTATATAATAGAGATCGCTCTTGCATTGTGTGATAGAGGTGTTCTCTTCAACATTTTCAAAAGTGGCGGAAGTGCACAGAAGACCTGTTGCGAAGAAAGTCGCTGCAGCCGCTTGTTAATTGTATAGATTATGTTGATAAAAGTTAAATTGGCATAACTAATCTTTATGTAATAATGCGTGCCACTTAGAATGAAAATCTGTGGGAAAAAATCTGAAACAATAAACTCAGTACTAGTACTGTACATCCAACGCTAATTGAATGAAAAAAAAAGACAGTTCTGATTTTGAAATATGCTGCCACAACTGCCAGTGCAAGCCTTGATTTGCCTTGAAAGGGGTTGTTTTCAGATGCTTAATAATAGATCTTGATAATGGATCTTACTTTATTTCTATTTAACAGACGGTGCCTGTAGTAACACTTTGCCTGGGAACTTGGCAAGTAAAGCGGCGAAGTTGGAAATTGCATTTGATCAAGTCGTTGGAAAGTAAAATACACACCCCGCCTGTGGATTTTCCTGATGAGTAAGTAGTACACAAACTTAAGCAAAATTTGGTCCTGGTAATACTTGAACTCTTGGAAATTGGCTCAAAACTAATCTTCTAAAAAGGAAACTCTTGGAGATTGTTCTGTTGGTGAGTAGTGCAGTATAGAGTGAAATTATTACCGTCATCAAGAAAGGACAAAAGAAAAAAGTCTATTTTGGAAAGAATGTATAATTGTTTACAGCAATGCATTCTCATTCTGCCATCAACTGGCTTCCCATAATTTCACATCGACACTTGTCCTAGATTGAACACCTGTCGCCAGCAGCTGAAAGCCATTGACCTCTCATCTTAAGCCATCCCTACCTCAATAACATATTTTGTCTAAACATCTTGAACCCATATTCTTCTTCTCCAGTTCACATACAAAAGAGAGAGAAAAAAACCAACTTACGCCATAATGTACAATGTATAAGCCCGTACTAAGGCCCATACATCTGTAATAAAATTAAAAGCTCCTGTAAAAGAGAGTGATAAACAAAACTACTCTTTTGCAATTTTGGAACCGAAATGCTGCTGCCGTAATGGACCCTCCCCAACCACCTAAGCAGTATATGAATGACTTTTTTGCTTATCTTTTTGCTGCATTATCATACAGGCCACACTTTTTAATAGCTGGTGCTGCTGTGTGTACTGGTCATGTTATTGTTGTAATATAAAGAGTTGTAGCTCAATGGATTGATGATCTGTTTTGTCATCATGTGATAGCTATGCAGTGTCATCTAATAAAAAGTGCAGTGGCAGAAATTTGTTTGTTAGTCCAAGAGGGGAGACAGAAATTGTATGTCCGAACTTTTATTTCTACATGTAGTTGCTGCTGAAGACATACATTACCTACATATGTAGCATTCTTGTTCTTGAACGTGGTTTTCCCTAGAGATGAAATTGTCTAAACCAGCCACCTCGCTAACCCCATTGCACATGCGCGCACCCCTCCTATATAACGGCCGTAAGGCAAAAGCGGCCACCTTTCTTTCTCTAGCTGTCACACTGAACACGCACATCTTTTATCTCGCACAAAAGAAGATTTTATCACAGCGATGGTTCCTGTCAATACTGTCAGCAAGCACCTTCTCCGACTGACTCCTCGGCTGCTGACTCCTTGGTCGAAGTCGACCCCCATCCCCACTATCTCGGGACCATAGGGCAACTTGTCTGATATTCGCTTTTCTCGCTGTGATCATCCTTGCGATCTTCATTGTCTGCACTACTGGCTTTTGCTTCCCCCAGTAAGTTGGTTTGTATGGAACCGCTGTCAACACAACCTATGGTTCCTTGCGGACAAACCGTCAATGGCATGTGACAGCCCTTTCTTCAGTTGGATCTTCGCTAATATTTTAAATAGGGAAGAAGCTCACTCCAATTTGATGCTGCGTGGTAATCTCCAAAAGCAAGCAGTCTCTTCCCTTTTCGAGGTTCACTTGGATTGTTTGTCTTGTTCTTTCTGTCGCTCACGCAGGACACCATGCCTGGACACAATAGTCCAGGTGTGGGTGGACTAACAGGGTATTACGCAATAAATAAATAAAATAAAATTCAATAAAATGTTTTATTGGTGGCAACATTGAGGAGGGAGACATGGTGCTTAATTTGGGCAAGGGCACTGTTAGCCTTTTTCACTGCAGCGATACACTGGGCTCTGGGTTTCAGGCTACTGTCTATAATGATACCAAGCGATTTGATTTGAGTTGAATGCTTAAGGGCAGCACCATTGAGAAGGTAGGTATGCTGAGGATTGTTGTGGCCCAAGTGGAGTACTTCGCACTTATCAATGTTAAATGAGAGTTTGTTGACAATGACCCTTTGTTGGATGGCATTCAGGTACACTGGAGGACAAGAACAACAGAGCTAATAATAAGCCTCCTAAAGATGTAAGACGTCAACGAAAAGGTTGCGTAAAGAAGTAACAGCACCAGGAAAGTCGTTGACATAAGGAAAAGGAGGGGTCCAAGCCCGTAGTGCACAATTAAGGTGGGTGCAGCACCCTGTCCCAGGAGGCCCTAAATTCAAGTCTTGGGGGACCAAATTTTTACATAAAACTGCTGTAAAATAAGCCACACCCTAAAATCCAATATTGTTTATTCTTTTGGGGTCCAATATTTTACCCTTGCACCTCCCCTCCCACCCTTTGAAAAGGGCAACACTGCAAGCGTGGTACCTTGCGGCAGCGATCTGGAGCGGGCTCCCTCGACAGGCCCACACTGGCGGCGATTCAAGATACAGTTTGATCAATTGAACACCGTTGGTCGTGAGCTTACTGTGTCAAACGCCTTCCCAATGTACAGGAGATGACATCACAAGGAACACGTTCATTGATGCATTATGTAAAAAAACAAAAAACTTTTACGCAGTATGTAGTGCAACAGATCTTAAACTTAAATTGTTTGCTGGTACCACATCACCATAATGTTAAGTCCCGACTCATTTATAAGTACGGGGTAAAACCAAATACCGGGGTACTAAGCTTTATACTGGCACCAGCTGAAAATATTTTGGTACCGCCCAACACTACCTTTCAGGCAATAGTTCCTTCCACTTTTCAAAGAACTAAATGTCCTACCAATTAATAGTTTTGTATTGTATAAAGTTGGCATTCACAACTTTCAAAACATGTGTACCAACTCACACTTTGCCAAGGCTGACTCGTATTGACACTCACACTCAAGGCTTGTTTTGTGTAACACTACTGAGTACCCAGTCCCTAAAGGAATGAATTCCTCATGTGTGAAATAACATTTTGCGAACAATGCTTTCACTATTTTCAAGAAAAAAACTTAATGAATAATGGATTGCAAGGGCATCCATTTGCCTACTTTAATTTAATTCCCTTTCCTCTCCTTTGTTCTGTTCTGTCGTGTCCTTATCTTTGTGCTCCTATTCTTGGAAAATACACTAAAACCACAAATACGCTTCACAGGGAGAGTTGTTCACTTGAATTTTTAGTGATCTGTCATACAGCAAGAGACTGTAAACGATCTGGAAACGTTTTTGTGCTTTCAACTCCTGATGAAAGCGAGGGATTCTTGCATTCTCTTGCTGTAGGACAGATCACAGAAAATGTAAGTGAACTCTCGCTTTGAAATTCATTATTTGTGGTTTTAGTGTGTTTTTCCAAGAATGTTCTGTTATCGTATCATTATTGAAAAGACAGTCAATCTTTTGCATTATGTATTTTTGTACTTGTCATATCGAGGCGAAATACATTGCCTCTTTTTTTTCTCCCTGCCTGTTTTTCTGTCTCGCTCTCTGTCTTGTGCATTAACTCTAGTGTTGATTACAAAAAATTATTTACATTTATCTAAAATAAAAAAGGATTGTTAAATACGGTATTTGGCTGTTTTTTTTTTTCAGTTTGGAGGATCTTCGCCATCTTGAATACCGACGCGTGAAACTGCGAGGTACATTTCATCATGACCAGGAACTGTATATAGCGCCACGGTCACCTGTTGTTGAAGGAGGAGAAACAGCAGGTGGTCTTATATCTTCTGGAAATTCAGGATCCCTTGTGATAACTCCATTTACTTTGGCCGATAAGGAGTAAGTTTTTCCAATGTTCAATATGCTGCATATAAAATAATCCATGTGAAAATTAGGTCAACTGCTAACCTCTTATTGTTCTCTTCTACAGCCTGACAATATTAGTAAATAGAGGCTGGGTTCCACGAAAGCAAACCATGCCACACACAAGAAAAGAGGGACAAGTATGTCAATTAATTATTAAATTATACACCCTATGATGATGGCATTCTGTGACAATTGTTAGAACAGGCCTTGAACTAGCTAGCGGAACCAGTGGCAATTGCGGTGGCAGTTGGAAGTTCTCGCTGCAAAGGTTGTCTTGAGGTTGTCTTCAGTAGACCGCAGAAAAATATGATTCGACCGACACGTTTTGCAATATGGTCAAAACTCTTTAATAACTAAATGCATTATTTATTCTGTTGCTTTGTGTTCATTACGTTAAGAGCAACTCGAGTAACGAAGGAATTTATTGTAGCCTACATAACTATTTACAACTTTTTAAAACAGGTTTTCTACCATACTTCTAGTTAACAGTATATTAGGTTTTTAGTATTGTTGCCTCCCTAATTTTCAAAGATTGTGAGCCAATTTCATGGTTTGGCTTAACATTAAGGTAGTCTTGTTGATGTACGCTGCACTAAACTACATTTAGTTAGTAGTTCAGTACGGCGTACGTCAACAAGCCAAACCAATGTATTTGAAATAATTAAGACTAATAGTTGGACAGTAATGGGATAGTTTTTTTTTAGTTCATTGATTAACCACTTTATACAAATAATAATTAGTTGTGTTATAAAAAGGTGATTTTTAGACATGAAGCTGCGAAGAGGGGGTATTATTTTCTTCTTTTTATCCCGAAAGAAAAGACCAGGTTTATACTCCCAGTGAAGCAAAGCAAGCATTGTTCTACGTTAGCCTTAAACAGGGATTTCGTGCCACGATAAAAAACGAGGCTGCACAAATAAGATGGGGATTTCCACAGTACTTCAGTGCTATAATCCTTTAGCCATCCATTTTTAATAATTCGCCACAGTGTCCGGGAGTAGTAGTAGAAAATACCCGACATCATAAGCTAGTAGACTTTCTGTCGAATTTTCATTCAAATTCAAACTTCTGCATAGTATCGCAAAACCTCCTAAATTTTCTTTGAAGAATTCTGTGTCCAATTTGCCATTCCAACACTAGAAACTGCAAGGTTTAAAGGGCAATTACATCCATTTTGACATGCATGTTTTACTTTTGGATCACTTACACAATAACTAAACACAAGAATTGCGGTAGGAATACGTTACGTACATCCGATACAAAAATTTAATTACTGCATCATCAAAACACTATACGTAGACCGCCATTGTTTTGATGGAACGTGCAGAAATTAATGCCGACAGATGGTGCTTATCGATTTCGACTCGCAACCGATCGACATAGCTGTGTTGGATGTGAGTAACATCTGACGGCCTTATCTGGCCACTACCTTTGGCCAGCTAAGGCCGTCAGACGCTTGAGCTACTCACAGCCAACACAGCTATCTCAATCGGCTGTGAGTCGAAATCGATAAGCACCATCTGTCAGCATTAATTTCTGCGCGTGCCAGCAAAACAATGGCGGTCTACGTATCGTGTTGTATTCCTACCGCAATTCTTGTGTTTAGTTATTGTGTAAGTGATCCAAAAGTAAAACATGGATGTAATTGCCCTTTAAGTTACGATAATTAAAAACTTCATCAGAAGTTTCCTCAGATGAAAAGAATTGGTTGTAAATTTTGATTTCAGATTGAAGGGGAAATTGAACTTATGGCTGTAGTTCGGCATGGCGAACGTCAAGCCCCATTTGTTCACAACAATGATCCCAACAGTAGTTTTTGGCATTGGCGGGATGTTGACGCTATGGCCCACAAATTAAGTACGGCACCAATATTCGTTGATGCTGTTGCTGGTAAGTGAGCATCACGTTATATGAACAAATGTTCGGGTACAAATTTTTATGAAACTAAAGTTTTTTATTACCATTGTTTGACATTACAGAAAGCACAGTGCCCGGTGGTCCTTTAGGAGGTCAAACGAGGGTTACTTTACGAAATGAACATTTTTCATACATCATAACATGGTGAGTGCTTTGTAAATAATAGTAAGATTTTAAACCACTGGTGTAAGCAAAAATTGTCATGCTTTGTGCTTTTTCAGAATCCAATTTTCATCCAAAATAAATTAGTTCCTAGGGCAGCAGCCCGGGAACCTATAGTCCCCGCTAAAGCTGTTGGTTGTTGTTCGTCGCATCATTGCTATTAGTTAACCTACTCAGGCCTGAGGCCATAAGCCTAGGCGGTTGTTTACTTCGATCACAAGGAAAGTTGATGTTGATGACATCACTCATTGATGGAAAAAGGATTTATTGGGAAACGCTGGTTGTCCACGCGGTGACCTTGCCTCGCTTCGTGTTCACTGGTGGCGTGTCCACACTAGCTCCAATAGGGTCGACCTTGACTCCCTTTAATTGACTTACTTTATAACTCGCATGTGATAGACAGGCCACAATACAATGAATGCCATGAACGAACCAATGTGAGTTAGCGATTAGGGCTAAGTGGTTTAGAAGTTACGATCGCTTAAATGAACAAAAGCAATTTGAAATCAGTTTTTATTGGCATCACCAACAAAAATCAAAGCAATGAAATAAATAAAAAAAATGTCATAAATCGTGTATTAAACGCCCAGAAGAAGCTAACTCCCCCCCCCCCCCACCCAGAAAAAATGCTTTTAAGGTCAAAATCGTTAAATAGCCGAGTTGACAACCTCCTCTTACATCGTCGTTTTTCTGCGCAAAATTAACTAAAAGCATTATGCTGTGGATGGAAAGATAGTTGGGAACATGAATGGCCACTATGCTTGCTGGCCCCTTCTCCCTCCTTGGGATAATAGTGTACATGAATGTGAAAATAGGACTTAAGCTACACGAGAAAAAAAAAACCTAGGTGGTCTTTGATAGTACTGTACAATATATGTGTAGAAAATATTTACATATTTACAGGCTCGGACTGGCCATAGTGCCATTGTGCCAATGGCACAGGCGCCCTTAGACTACCTTGCTTTCAGCGCCCCTTTGGTATAATCTATTTTTTCTCCTCCCCGCCAAGAAAAATGAATGGTTTTGGATTCCCTGTCCGCTGATAACCTTTCCATTCAGGCAATAATTCCCTTCTCTATTTTCCCTCCCTCTACTTACGTTTTTAATGCATTTTTCAAAACTCGCTTCCCTCTCCCCAACTCACTCCAAAATTTGCAAAAACTAGCATTACTAGAAATATAAAATGTGCCAGAAATGACGACAGAATATGAAAATAAGTAACGCTCTTTGAGCTCGACCCCCGAACTTTGCTTCTGCTTGGGGAGATAAGAGCGCTTCCCCAAACCCCTTGACGGTTGGAGCCGCCAACACTTGAGTTTCCTGTAAAATGTATGGCGCCCTTCCCCGGTTATTTCGATAAATGGCACAGGCGCCCTTTCCTACCCAGTCCGACTCAGCATATTTACACATAACATCCCACTACCTTCTTCATGCAGAAAGCGTACAAGCGTAACCACTACATGCTAGAGTTCATGTTTAAATTTCGGCTCTGTTGGCCATTAGTATGGTGCTGCATCTTATGCTGCAATCTCGTGCTGTTCATTTATTGTGTGTGAGAGAGTTAGCAACTCAAGCCATTCTCAAGACATGCTGTCAGTTCGCACCACCATCACCACCAAAAGAGTTCTAGGTCTTCAGCGTAAAATGAGCCTTGTCAGCTTTCAAATCATAAAATAGTTGACTCTTCGTCTATCTACTTACACTTCGCAGGAAAGCCCTCCTGTCTCGCACCTTTAGGCAATGTAGAAGGGAGTTGTAGGGGACGAAGATGTGGTTCCCTTGCTCCCACTCATGACTTCGACAAGAGAATCCCTGCCCCCACTCACCAGCCGGTACGGTTGGGGGAGGAGGCTCCGGCACTACGTGAAATGGGAACAGATAACGTCGGATGCCTATCGATTGTTCTACCCATGGTAAGGCATGGTTATATTCCTGTTTCTTTTCTCACCCTCACTAACATTGCACCCTCCATATTGGATGGACGAGATGCTGGAGAAGGAAGTTCTGCAACTACTGGACAAATGTACCATTAGTCCGTCACTGCCAAAAACTCTGATTTTCTACAGCCCTGCATGTGTCATCCCGAAAATGAACGTGGGCACACGCTTTACCTTCAACCGTCACGCGCTCAGCCCATTCCTGCAGAGGGACCACTTCCAAATGGAAATATTGGCATCGGTCAGAGAGTCCCTTAGGCAAGGAGAGTACACATTTTCCGTGGAAAAAGACTCTTCGTACTCCCGTACCCATCCGTATTCTATCTCTTTCGGTTCGTTTCCAGAGGGTGTGCGTACCATTATGAGGTGATGGAACAATCAGTAGGTTCTGATGTGAAAGTCAAGCTTGACAAGCAGTGGGGCTTGAGTGCGTAATTGTGCATAGATCAGTGGTTCTCTCACTCACGCGTCGTCTGCTCGATTGTAGCCACAACCATGTAACGATCGTTTTTAAAATTTTGTGCCTCGTTGCGTTCTGATGAAGGTGAACGGCCTCTTGTTTTCACCGAAAATGTAATGAAGGAACTTTTGGTGTTTGCTGAACTGGTAAATTTCCTGAATGTGGTATTGTGTTATTCTTCCTAAATCTTCCTGATTCCTGATTCTTCGTGATGTTCAAAATAAGCCACTGTAAACGGCGGTTGCCGATCTTTCAATGGCTGGCAGTTATGTAGTCCAAATGCCAAGAAAGGCCTTGCATCAAGGGGATGTCCTTGTCGTATGTATTGTTAAGGAAGTGAAATCGACCACCATTAGTCTGGTAAACTCGCAAGGCCACACCATTCAAGATGGGAAAGAGGTTGCAAATGAGTTCGGCAACAAATTCCAACGGTCTTTCATGCTAAGGCTGCACCTGCCCTCGTGCATGGGCCACTGCGCGAGATCTGTATTTCTAAATCAAAGACGCTTGCTGCACTGAAAAACCTTAACCTCAATAAGGCAAGTGGACCTGATGGCATCCCAAACAAATTTTTGAAAGAATGTGCAGAGACGCTAGCAGAGCCACTGGCCATTCTTCTTTCAAAGTCCTTCAGTCATGGGATGGTACCGCAAGACTGGAAGAGGGCCAACATCACGCCCATCTACAAAAAGAAAGGATTTAGCCTTTAAGCACTGAACTACCGTCCAGTAAATCTTCTCCCTTGTGTAAGCAAGATTTGTGAAAGGATCTTTCTAGCAGAACTTAGTCAGGAACTTGATGAACTTGTCATCTCTGATGACACTCAACACAGCTTTGTTCTGGGTAGGACGTGCATGACGAATCACCTTATTGCTAGAAACCAATGGATGAAGGCAGTTGATGATGGTAAGGTAGACGACATCTTCTTTGCAGACGTTGAAAAGGCCTTCGATACGGCGTCACATGGCATCCTTATCTACGACCTGTGCTTCCGCAGGGTTAGTGTTGAAAAGGTTAGATGGATCTCTAGCTTTTTAGAATACAGAACAGAGAGTTATTGCTAATGGAGAAGCCTCCGAATGGTTCCCTGTTACTGCTGGTGTTGCCACAAGGCTCAGTGCTCGGCCCGTAACTGTATGCCCTTTACACAAGTGAATCACACGCAGCACTCCAGGGCGACTGCTACAAGTTTGCAGACGATGACAAGGACTCTGTAAAGATCAACGAAAGGAGCAACGCTAACGTGCTTCAAAGTGACGTCGATCTTCTCCATTCCTGGTACACTGCCAATGGCATGAGGCTCCACCCCGAGAAGAGCTTCGATATGCATATGGGGTGCAAAAACTTAAAGAAGCTATATCATCTGGACCATAAGAGACTCAAGGATGCCGACCAAATCAAGGACCTGGCGTTATTATGGAGTCCGATCTGTCTGTAAGCTAGCAGTGTGCTGCGGCTGCTGCTAAGGCATTTACCTTTCCAGGCATTTACCAAGGCTTTCTCCTGAAAACTTTCCTAGAGTCCATAAGGTTCTCATCTGGCCACTTGTGGAGTTCTCCAGTGTAGCATCGGCTCCCTGGTTACAGCGTGACATTCAGTTGTTAGAGAGCGTGCAGCGACTCTCTTCTCGTGTTCTCATGAACGCTAAGATGGGCTACGAGGAGCGGCTGAGTCATTCCAGGCTGCCACCTCTGGAATAGAGACAAAAGAGGGGCATGCTAATTGAGTGCTTCAAAACCCTCAAGGGGTATTACAGACTCGACCCAAACGAGTTGTTCACGATGGCCACCGCCACTAACTTAAGAGGGAACTCCCTCAAGCTACACAAGCCACACAGTAGACTTAATGCGCTGAAACACTTTTTCTCTGTTGCCGTTATTGATGAGTGGAGCAATCTTCCAGACGACCTGTGCAAGGTCAGGTCAATTATCTGCATCAAGGCAATGTTGGACAGGCACATGCCGCACCATTAACTCCACCACGGAGCATGGCTACAAGTCACAGATTTTGCCGTATTCTGAACTGAACTAAACTAGACTAAACTAAGAAATTACAGGTATCATCTGTGCATATAGCTCCGGGCTTGGATCGAACCTGCTCCTTTTGAACAAAGTCAGCCAATAACTAAAGGGATTTAAAACGGAATTTTAAAGACAAAATTAGTTTTTACTTATCCTAAAATATTTACTGTTAGGTGAGCCCACCCACCTTCCCCACTCTCATCGAACCGGAAGGTTCGCCAAGGGATAGTGAGGGACAGGCGGCAATGTCTGCTGGGATATGAGCTGGAATGGCACCTGGTGGGGAACTGCAGAAGCTTAAAGCTTAAGCTTTGGGCATAGAGCACAAATAAACTATATTCGGGTTCAAAAAGAAGCACTCTATCTTGATGGCTGTGTATGTTGTAAAGGAAACCATAAGGAGATATCGTAAGGCGGGTTCTCGGGTAAACGCGTGTTTTATGAATGTAGCTAAAGCATTTGACAAGGTGGCGCATAATTCTGTGTTTCAGTTTCTCTGTCAGCAAGGACTTCCGTCGTATATTATTGACCTCATTGCAAATTCGTACAAAAGACCAGCCATCCAGGTGAACTGGGGAGGACAACTCTCTGATCCATTTACGGCTACTTGTGGAGTGTGACAAGAAAGTCCCCTATCTCCTTTTCGCTTCTGCGTAGTCCTAGATGGAGCTATCTCTAGTATTTCTAAAATGACAACTGGATGTTGGATAAATGGAGTCGCCGTAAATATCGTTACGTTTGCCGACGATATTGTCCTCCTGGCACCCAGCAGGCGGGAACTACAGTGTCTGCTTGATAGACTAGTGTACTTAACATGTGACAAGGGTCTTACCTTCAATGCCAACAAATCTGTTGGAATGGTGTTCAGGGGAGGGGAGGTTGATACAGCTTCCCCCTGCTAATGAATAACCGCACATTGGCGTGGGTAACAAACTTTCGTTATCTGGGAGTGGAGCTGGCAGCTGATATAACTGATGATGGCCATGTCAGAAAGGTCCGTAGCAAGTTCTGCAGGGCAGCTAACATGGTGCTCCACACCTTCAGCTGCACGTCTGATGAATGCAAACTCCAGCTTCTCAAGACTCGAGCTGCTGGGCTTTATGACATTTCGATGTACATCGAATTTTGGAAAGCCACCATGAAAGAGCTTCCCGCTGTTTATCATGGCACTATTAAAGGGGTTCAACACCTTCCTCGGCATTGTCATAACCATCAAGCCTGCCGATACAGCAAATTTGCTCACTCTTGACTTTGCAGGGCTTATGAAGCAGGCTGCCCTGTGGGGAACTATTTTGGCCTCGGACAATCTACTGGTGAAGACTTGTAGGGATGGCCCTGAAGGCTGGGGCTTTGGTTTGGGAGGCAGTTTTGCAAAAGGACTATTGTCTCTTGGTGGCTGGTGCGAAGTTTGGACACCAAGGAACCTGAGACTTTTACGGCAATGTGGCCACGGCCATGGTCAGGGCATGGCTGTCCTACAAGATGATGAGGAATGAGGATGAGGATGAGTCAGCAAACCTACTCTATTTCCTCACTGAACTGTAGTCACCCTAATGGTTTTTTTCGGTGTCCTTTTTGCTTTAATCTTTATATTATACCTTGTGTACGGAATGTAGATAAATAAACAAATAAGTATAGTAGGTTAAGTAAAAACTAATTGTATCTTTCAAATTCCATTAGCCTATTACATCGTCTTTTAATGTTTATAGCAAAGCTGAAGTAATTTTCTTGTTCTGAAGAAATTATGTGACGTGAATTGCCAAAAGTGATTTCCCCCTTTACAGCCATCGAAAAATATTGATCTCCCTTGATTGGTAGCAAAAAAAAAGTTACCCCCCCCCCCCCAATCCCCCATGTGTGAGCGGTCTTTTACAGAATTCTTCGTAATGGTACTCTGTTGTATACATTAGAATAATAGTCTGTTTACTTTTATTATTTGCAGGTATTGTCTGTCAGCAGTTACAGGTTTTCTCTGGTACCGTAGATTCATTCGCGGTTTGCCTTTACTTTAAACTGCTTGTCTGGTTAATAAAGATTATGGCTGAAACTATACGTTTTTATCTGAAGCATATGCAAAGCATTGCAACAATAGTGGAACCAGGTTTAGCAAGCCAACTCGTATGTATTTATGGACTGTCTGTGGTGTAGCGTTGGGCCTATTTGGTCTTATACTTTGAAGATCTCAACCGACTGTCTTCATTGGTGATAGAATGCTTTACACAGCAGTGTTGCTACATCATACAAGATTCACACAATTACAATTGTTTTGACTAATGCCTATGGTATGTCACGAGGTTTTTGTAAGTAGTGTAATGCATGGTACGATAAAGATGAATTGACTTTAGATATTTTGTAGGCAATATGTTCAGTGTTCTGGCCAAGAACTAAAGTGCTTTTCAAAAAAGCAAAGTGTACGTTTCATGTTTGTATTTGTACAAGATGCTCAGTCTGTACTAATATAAAACCTGTTATAAATAAAAATATAGTTTATTACGAAATGTTTACTTACATAATCTCCATCTAGTATTGATATCATCCAAAATAGCACAATAAGTAAAAATATGAACAGGGCCTGTTGATGGCGTAGCAATGCATCATGCCTCATGCCTAATTTATTATAAACTTTGTTTACAATTCATTCTTTAGGTGGTTAATATGTTTAATGGTGAATTAGCATTCCCCTCAAATTAGGAAATTAAAGATGTTTGTCCCAATTGGTGACAAAATGCTTTACAGAGCAGTGTTGGTAACAATTATTTTTGCCCAATACCTATGGTATGTCAAAAGAATTTTTTTTAGTATTTGTATAGTACAATAAAGATGAATTGATTTTAGATATTTGTAGGCAATTATCAACGCCAGTAAATTGTGCCATCGAACCAGTCACTTCAGCTGTGTAGTCTCGTTCATTGTAATGTTTTAATTTTATATACACAAGGTGTCCCAGAATGTACTCCAGTATTTAAATTTTTAATAAAACTAAACCAGAAATGATATAAACTTTTTTTTAACTGAAAGCACAACTCGCCAAATTTAACGAGGCTCTACGTGATCACCGTGACAAACCGTATTCAATTTGTTGCCACATGTTTTCTGGCATTTATACTCTAACTAAAGCAATGGCTTTATTAATTCGTTGTCAAAATTCCTGAACTTTTGCGACTTGGATGCAATAAACTTTATCCTTGCTGTTGAAGGCCAGAGTTCTCTACACGATTTTCAAATGGATTTCTGTGGGCTGCGTGCAAAACTTACACGAATGGTTTCAACTTGGTCATTATTTAAGCTGGTTGGTCTGTCGTGGGCTTTCTTAGGTAACACACTGCCGGTTTCTTTGAACTGCTGCATCCACCTAGTAATCATTCTGTCTGTAGGTGCCTCAGATCCAGGATATTTCCTACGATACCACCTTTGAACTGCTACCACTGATTTTAACTCTGCTAGCCAGAGAACGCACATAACCATTACTAAACAGTTGCTATTTTCATTACAAATCTCCCATGCGTGCAGATTTCAAATTGTTCTGAATCCTTTGTTGGATGCGAGGATGCAGTGGCCAGTGCAGAAACTTGGTGAGTTGTGCTTTCAGTAAAAAAAAAAACCGTTTGTTGATATCATTTGTGGTTCCTGTTTTATTAAAAAATGAAATACTGGAATACATTCTGGGACACCCTGGTACAGTGTAATACCTCCAGACGTAGATGCCTGGATGACTGTGGTAATATTGAGGAATGTGTGCTTGTGTCATGTGAATGAGATTCATGTATGTGTGTTTTATCATGATAAACTTGTCTACGTAGCTCTACAGACCAAAATTTAGGTTTTATGCCGGAAGTCCTCAAGAAATAATACCTCCTGTAGAAGTCCTGTTTATAAAGCTTGTCGGCATTATTGTTGCTGTATTCCACAAAGAAAGTAATGTCTGCAAATAAATGGTTTAAACGTGTATTATAGGAAAGCCAAAATGGAAGCAAGTAACTTGAATGAGAGGATACACGCACAAATTATTAGTATTAACAAGAGTGAGATAGGTGGTTTGGGGCCAAACCACCTATCTCACTCTTGGTATTAAATAATGACTATAATTGGAAGTTGAAGCTGCGATATGCAGGATGTGCGGCGGTCTAGGCCCCGTGGGAGGTGATAGGATTTAATCTGGATTAACACTAGGGGACTGTTTGCAAATTTTTCTCCATAACTACTGGAAGCAGGACACTTCTGTGCACACATTTTTTACTTTGGCTGAATCCCCCTCACTGTGTTACAAATGGTATGTCTTCATTACATATGGCACATTTGAGTTTACTACTTTGAGTACAATTATACTTTAATTTATGTGAAACTTACATCACTTCCGGTTGCAACCTCCCTCTCTACCTCACATCTGCACACCACGGCTTGTTTTGCTGTGACAAGAGCTTGGTTGTGTTCAATTTGCTGCGTACATCTTTTTTGTTGTCATTGGGTTGAGTGAGAAATGCCGAAAGATGATACATATGGTTTATTGTTCCCCAGAGGCAATGGCAAATTCAAAGGTGGTTGGATTGGAACTGAGCTAAGGTTGAAGGAGAATTTGTGAGTCGAGAAAAGATGGCGGCAAGGTTAGGTGTGCGTACAGAACCTGCTATTCCGTGGAGGAATTTGGCCGATTCTGTCTTGTCATTACCTAGACTTTTGGGGGAAAAAATGCAGGCAGCGTTTAATAATTCTATTAATTTGGGTCGGTCTTGTAATAATTGTGGTAACGAAAATACTGGCAACCGGCATTTACAGTGGTAAAATGAAGACATCAAGGGAAAAAATTACACTTTATTACACACTTCGAACCAACAGCAGCAAGTTATTGTAAGTTTTCGGTGATAGGCGATTACCTGCTTCAGAAAAACAACACTACACTCGCAAGTTCACATCACATCACGGTAACAAAAAACGAATCCATTTACATTTAAAATTTGCGCACTCGATTCGCAAATGGATTCGTTTTTCGTTACTGTGATGTGAACTTGTGAGTGTAGTGATGTTTTTATGAAGAAGGTGATCGCCGATCACCGAAAGTTTAAAAGAACTTGCTGCTGTGGGTTCGAAGTGTGTGGTAAAGCGTAATATTTTTCCCTTAATAACTGTGGTGGCACGGACGAATGGTGCCAATATGAAACAAAACTGGCATGCGCTACTGGCCCGGGGGTGGCTATGTGGCCGCCACGTGGTGGTACAAGTAATAACGGCTATGGCGATGTGGTGAGGATTTTGAAAGTTATGATGGCTATTAATGATAGCCGTGGTCGGTGGTTAGAACCTAGTGAATATGTGGTTCATTAGAAATGGTATCTCTGGGAATCGGCCGATGCGGCAGAGATCGGACTGTGGTGATGGTGATCCGTTAATATTCTTGGTACCGCGAATTCACCAGAAGCGATTTCAGCAAAACCCCTGTGTGGGAGATGAAAAGATTTTGGCGCGATGGAAGCAGCATAAGGAGGAGCATTCATCTGTGGCAAAGAGTCAATCGGTGACACATACGTGTTTGATGCTTCCTTAGAAATGGAATTTGTCCCTCCCCACGTGCCAATTTTCCACTTTTACTGGTAATAAAAACTCGATACTGGAAATTGTTGACGTGGCGATGGTGTCAATGCAAGGACAGTTTTTCCAGGTGTTGTTGCTTTTACTTAAATCATTACAGTTCTGTGTGTTGGCGCCAGTAGACGTCGATAGTTCATGGAAAACATAAAAAATATGTTCCCAAAATTACTATGAGAGTTCATTTCACGATCCTCAAGTATTCGTTCAAATATATGCTCAAAACAAATACAATACTTGTATTCACCGCAAATTTTCGACAGTTCTTAGTAAGTAGTGGAACACACACTGCAACTGTTTTGTCAGGAATTGTAACTCGTTTTCCTCATTTGACTCACAACATGACTCGCGCTTGGTTTTGAATTCGGTGGTCGTAGCCTCCTGGATGCTTCGGCCTTTTTCTACCTGTGCACATGGTGGTCAATTAAGTATTCTCGTATGATGTCTCTGAAGACAAGAGTTCGGGGTTGCTTGGATGTTCATTAGGTGTTCATTATTGTTCATGGGAGTTTGAATTGACAAAGGTCTCAGCCCTTGCAGATGTCTGTATGTCTTTGAATTTACTTAAGAGATGTGGTGCTTCCTAGTCTACCTTGCGCTGAGTGCTCATGTGGTACACTGCCATGCCGTTCTCTTCCTTTTTGTCCCGGGTCTCAGCCATATGCTACTTTATTCTATTTCTCACTACATTTTGTGTTTCCCCTACATAAACGACGTCGCATTCACTACATGGCATCCGATGCATTCCCTCTGTGGTGTTCACGATTTTAGCCAAATCAACTTCCTTGGTCCACTGCGATATTCCCTCTACCCAGCTTCGACTTCGTGTGCAATCTACTTTTTAGGCCTTTCCCACATCTCAGGTAAGATTCAAACCTTTGCCATGGCTGTGGGAGTGCTTCTGGGAAGGGAATCAACAGTTCGGGGGGGGGGGGGGGGGTATCAGGTTGGAGGAGGAGAAATAAAACTGGTGGTAGGTGTCATTCATTAATATGAGTGGAGGAAGGACTAGTGAGAAATAGGAGGAGCTGAGGACAGGTGTGAAAGATGGGATGTTTGATTTAGTGACTGGGGCTGAGACCCACCTGAGGGAAGAGGAGGCTCCGCAATGCTGGGAAGGGTGGATGTGGGTGGGGAAGAGTAGGAGTGGTAGTGAAAAGGTTGGGGGATTGGGATTTTGTTCAGGAGGGGATTGGGGGATAAAGGGACTGAGAACCTTTGAATTGTGGGTATGGCTGTGGTGTACTTGGAAGTTGAAGGTGGAATAGAAGGGTGGACTCCTGACATCCTTGGGCAACTGGAGGGGGATGTTAGAGAACACAGGGAGAGAGGACGGATATTTTGATGTTGGGAGATTTTAATGCCAGGCTGGCAGAATGGAGTGGGGTTGATAATAGAAGTGGGTGGCTGATGGAGTTAATAGTGGACAATAAGAAAGTTAGTGGATAATAAGCTGGAAATGGCTCGTTTGGGGAGTATGGAGATAATGGCATATACTTGCAGTGGAGGTAAAAGTGGTTCAGTATTGGAACTAATTCTATGGGATGAGGGGGGATTATGGGAGGGAGTGGATGTAGACTTGTTTGGTGTAGGTGAAGTGTTGGAGTTGTTGGGGAGGGCGGAGGGATGGTAGTAGGGAGGGAGAGGGGTGAAAAAGAGGGGAAAAGGAAGAGGATAAAGTGGAACCTTAGGGTAGCTGGGTAGAGTAGTTGCTGGGGGGGGGGGTGAAATTCTAAGAGATATGCCAAGGGTAGAAGCAGCGGTGGTAAGCGAGAGGGGGCTGAAGGTGGGGAGGGGGAAGGGAGCTTCTTGAAGAGAGACTTAAAGGTCTTCCTGGAGTCTTTTCTTTATGTGGGAGGGGGAGGAAGAGGTGGGGAGTGGTAAGGAGGCTGGTAGATTGACTCATGCTATCTGTTTCGGGGAGTTTGAAGAGGCTCTGGCTTTGGCCAAGGTAGGGAAGGCGGAGGGAGAGGATGGGCTGGTGGCAGAATTGATGAGGGGAATGGGATCAAGGGCAAGAGGAGACTGATTGAAGCAGGAAGGAGGAAGGGTTACTGAGAGTTGGAATAGGGTGAAAATTCACTTGGTTTTTAAGGGGAAGGGGAAACACCCAAATAAATTGGAAAGCTATAGACCAGTCGCTACCTCAAATGCGATTCACAAGCTGTTTATGAGGATTTTGTCGATTAGGTTGCGGGGAAAAGCTGGAGGGCAGGGAGAACTAGGTGAGGAGCAGAATGAATATCGGAATGGGAGGAGGTTAGAAGTAATGATTTTATTCTGACCAAGACAATTACAGTAGCTAGGAAGGAGGGAAGTGGATTGTGGGATGCTTTCCATGATGTGGCGAAGGTCTATGATGGGGTGAGATGGGAGCTTCTTTGGAAGGAGCTTCGGTGCATGGTGGTTGAAGATGGTTTTGTTCCTCTTCTCACAATGACTTATAAGGGGGAAGTTTAGGACCTCTTAGAAGGGAGTGAATTCTGAGTGGTTATAGTGTAGATGGGGACTTCGGCAAGTTGTCTCCTCTTCTGTTTCTGGTATTTCTGAGAAGCTTGGAAAAAAAGATTCTGGAAGCGGGATGGGGGTTTGTAGGGGCAGAGGGGAGAAAAGAGAGGAGGAAGTCCGCAGCCCTGTTTTGACACTTGCGGATGATGTGGGGAATTTAGAGTGAGGAAAAGACAGACCGGAGGGGGTACTAGGGGTTTCTGCAGACTGGGGGTTGAAATTGGAAATGGAGATGGAGTTCAATGGAGAGAAGTCCAGGTACATGGTTTTTGGAAGGGGGAGTGACAGTTGGAGGAAGTGGGATGGGGTAGGTTCAAGAGATAGAGAGTATGTTTAATTGCGAGTTAAGCTGCGTGCAAAACCTTGCTACTTAGAGGAGATGGCAAAGAAGGCGATGGGTAAGGCTGGGAGGGTCAAGGGGATGATTAAAAAAGATGCTATGTGGGGTTATACTTGATATTAGATTGCGAGGCTCCGGTGGTGGTTGCAGGGGTCATATTTGCAGGCGAGGGAGGGGGGTATATGGGAGGGAGGACTGGGAGCAGGTGGAGATGTTTCAGGAGGAGTTGGGAAGGTGGACACTGGGAAATCCTATTGCTACACTGTGGGGGAGGTGGTGAATGGGAAAATGGAGTGGTCTGTTGCGAAGGTAGGGTTGGATAAGAGGGTCCGAGGGCAGCGGGATGGGGGTTTGTAGGGGCAGAGGGGAGAGACGAGAGGAGGAAGTCTGCAGCCCTGTTTTGACACTTGCGGATGATGTGAGGAATTTAGAGTGAGGAAAAGACAGACCGGAGGGGGTACTAGGGGTTTCTGCGGACTGGGAGTTGAAATTGGAAATGGAGATGGAGTTCAATGGAGAGAAGTCCAGGTACATGGTTTTTGGAAGGGGGAGTGACAGTTGGAGTAAGTGGGATGGGGTAGGTTCAAGAGATAGAGAGAGAGTATGTTTAATTGCAAATTAAGCTGCGTGCAAAACCTTGCTACTTGGAGGAGATGGCAAAGAAGGCGATGGGTAAGGCTGGGAGGGTCAAGGGAATGATTAAAAAAGATGCCATGTGGGGTTATACTTGATATTAGATTGCGAGGCTCCGGTGGCGGTTGCAGGGGTCATGTTTGCAGGCGAGGGAGGGGGGTATATGGGAAGGAGGACTGGGAGCAGGTGGAGATGTTTCAGGAGGAGTTGGGAAGGTGGACACTGGGAAATCCTATTGCTACACTGTGGGGGAGGTGGTGAATGGGAAAATGGGTGGTCTGTTGCAAAGGTAGGGTTGGATAAGAGGGTCCGAGGGCTGCCGGACGAGGCAATTGTTCAGCGTGTATACATGTAGAACATGGGTGGAGGTTTTTTAGTGTTTTTTTTTTTTAGTGAAGGTGTAGATTGTAGATTATACAGGAAGGAGGGAATGGAGGAAGGGAAATTAAGGAGATGGAAACTGAGAGATGGAAGACGAGATTGAAGGAGAGGTTTTCCTCTGTGAGGTACTGGACTGAGAAATGTAGAATGGGATGGGACGGCTGTTATTTGGGGGATGGGGTAGTGTTTTGTTTTCTTTGGGCGGAGGGGGGATCCTCAGGAGACCAGAGACACGCTAAGGTGGGTGGGATGTGAAGATGAGGATTCGACTTGTAGGATCTTTGAGGGGAAGGAAGAGATGCTTGACCACGTTCTGCTTAAATATTGAATGTTAAAGCCTGAAAGATCTGAGGATGATGGAGGAGTCGGGGGGGGGGGGGGGAGAGGATGGGATGGGAGAAGTTGAGATTTATTAGCTCCTGGGGTCGTGGGAAGTGGGGGATGGTTGAATAGGCGGGCGAGGACTAAGGGTATGGGAGGTTTGGGTTTTGTGGGGTTATGGTGTGGGATGCACCTACTCACCTGCTGGCTGCGTCCTCATTCAAAACTGTCAAAATGTCACGTAGACATTCAGGTAGTAAACAGCACATTTTATTTTGTTAGCTCTACGCAAACGATGATTAGTTGTTGTTGTCGTCATGGTGATTTTTTTTTTTACAACTGATTCACCATGATTTTAACCCCATTTGTCATTTTTATGTAGGATCGCAAATCAGAAAACCAAATTTCACTTTCATAAGTTGTGCTTTCAGTTTCGTCTCAGAAATAACGTCCATGTGGCCTTATCACACTATCCATGGTGTAACAACTGAGCTATTACAGTATTTTTATTATTTGTATTCATTTTCGTGAATATTTTTTTAAGAAAATGTTTTTTCCTAGGCAGAGACGTCAGGAAGGATAAAAGTTGGAGGTGTGTAAACCAGAAATTTACCGACATAATATTCCATCTAGCCAAAAATTTATGTAATTTTTCCAATTGATTTCCTGAATGACCAAACCCCCCCCATAAAAACGTCCCCGGCTCTAGGGTTTTGTGAGTTTTCTAGGGCAGTGTTATGATTTCTGGGGCATAGGGGCTCGTCACAAAAAAGAGTCGGCCGACCGGCAGGACAAAAAAAAAACGAGTTCTGCCGGCCGGCCGATTCATATTTTGTGTTGTGTATTTTTTTGCTCTGCCGACTCGTATTTTGTGATCAGCCCCTGTGGTACTATACTGGTCTTTGGCAATGTATGCTTGCAGCAAGACGAATTCAGATAGTGCCATCGTTCCTCGCTGCACTAATATAGCACTAAGTAACAGTGAGCGAGGAACGCAGCTTCAATCCCAGTTTGCCTTTGCTCGCATGCACTCTGGTAACGTGTCTAAAAGGGTACCTGTTTGTATTACTACTGTTTTTCTTCTTGGTAGGCCTGTTTTACCGGTGACGAAACATACGAAATGCGCTACGAATTCAGGAAGATGGCATGCAAATCTTCTGAACTGCAACTACGCACTACTTTGATGCCGGGTCAATCGTTCAGGTGAGTAATAAATCAAGTCCATCATTCATAACCACGTGCATGTCGAAGACACGTGCGTTCATGTTGTTTTGGTCTCGAGTTTGCAAAGAGATCGAATGGAGTCCTATAGTTATCCCCTTGCCCTTTCACCATGGATCATTCACCTTCTAAAACTAACCCTTTCGGTGTTTGGCTATTAAAATTACCACGTGCAACGTTAACATCATTTTGACAATTGATGGTCGAACAACAACGTACAACACCGGAAGACAATATTTGGCATAACCAAAGGCTGTTACTGCAGTACCACCGGCGGGTGGAGAGATGTCCTTTTTTAAACAAGACTATTGGGAAGAAGGTGGCGTTTCGAAACGTCTCTGAATAATTTTAGTATAGTCCGTAGCCCCCGATTTTTATAAGGCTTCCTAGTAAAAGGCAACCTCGTCGGGCTAAAAAATCATGAAAGTAGATGGCCGTGGAGAAGAGGGCGGAAGGGAAATTAGGAAAGGAGGCTCGCATGTAGTTCGATCCCATCTGTCGATCATTTAAAGTGGCACTATCACCGATTGAAAGCAGACGAAATCTGACAACATCTAGCGCTATGTAGTACCATCTAGCACTTGCTTGCACCAAGCGAAGGAATGCATAACGGCATTTCTTTTAATGAACAAGCAAGCCACGACATCCTTAATGATTGAGGGAAAATTTGGTTCGTCCTCGTGCACCTGGGAGCAAGCTGTAAAGGTTAACAATATCATTGGCGCTAAATGGTGCCACAGTATTTTCGTTCGCATTTCAATCGATGATAGTGCCACTTTAATATCTGTATTCGTTTCACTCTTTGTCGTTTTCCACATGTCTCGTCATCTACTAGTGCAATCTTGGTGCAAGCCTGTTAGGCAGGCAAGTGTGCTTGAGACGTGGATTCTTGATGATGTGGTAAAATCCGCGGCATGAACTATGGACGCTTCTAAGACTAATTGCAAAATAACATGACCATGATGGAGGTCATCGTGGCTGCACGGTGTCAGAACTCTTGTCTGGTTGGTTGAGGAAGTTGATCTGGTCGTTCTGGGGTCCCGGAAAGGGGACCGTGGCAAGCCCTCTCTCTCAGTAATATCCTCAGCTTTCACTCCTAGGGCACAACCATGCATGAACCTAGGACTGGCTTTTATAAGAGATGGTGGTCCTCTATGGAATTGTTTCCAATATTCATGTAACGAGAAAATGTAGCATTATAAAAAAAAATTAAGCTTACCTTGACTCGAATCTCCTAGGAAGGTGGAGCTCCTTCTCAAGTATTCCTTCAGTGTTTCGAACCTCTTCTTTTCTTGCCTGAAGTCCCATTTTTCTTGTACCTCATTATTTGCGATTGCAATCAGTGTATTTGTTTCAGATGGCGCGAAACCGGTACAAATACTTGGACTGGTATATTGGCTGATTATGTGTGGACACTGTCGCAAACAGAAGATCATCTCCTTTATGCAGTGCATACCTTAGAAATAGGAAAGCAACCAAAACCACCAAGAATGTCGAAAATAAAAAGCACTACAAAGTCGACTTCGAATGGGTTGCTGGACGAACAGTGCGAAGAAATTCTGACAGACTACTTCCAGCTCCGTGTTAACATCGAGGAAAAATACAAAGCATGGTGTTTAGCAGATGAAAACTTCTGCCGCATTGCTACGAAATTTCCTGGAACCAGGATTTTGCGCCAAGATCCTTTAGAGACACTCTTTGCCTTTATTTGTTCAGCCAACAATAATATTCCCAGGTAAGATTTACTGTCAGATTAGAAAGATTTTGGACATTTAATGTTAATTAATACTTTTCCAAACCCAGTGGTTGTTAACATTGGTTTCAATCTCCCCCCCCCCCCCCCGAAATTTACTGAGTTACTGAGCATTTGAGTTAGCCTATCTTGTTCTTAACTTAAGTTTGTTTTTGTGCCATGCATTCTTTACATAGTTGACTTGAGCATGCGGGAAAAGTCGTAATTAATATGGGATAGGTGCAGGATTTGGGCTTCGATACTTGATTATAAGCCGCATCTCTGACACAGATGGTTTGTGAACATTTATTGACCGGGGTAAGCTCTTTCATGCCTCATTCTTGTCTCAAGAAAACTTGAAAACTGTAATTTCTAAGACTTAAGCTGAAAACGACTGCAATTTGGCAAACAAAAAATATAGAAATGGTAAACCCTAATGATTTGCAGTGCGTATTGTATTTTTCAGAATTACAAGCATGGTTGAAAAGTTATGCACCTATTATGGAGACAAGATCTTAACACTTGATGGCCATACATACCACAAGTTTCCAGCAGCAGATCGTCTTGCAGATCCAAGTGTGGAAGAAACTCTTCGTGGTGCAGGATTTGGGTACCGTGCGAAAAGCATAGTAAAGACTGCGGAGTATTTAAAAGATTCGCCTCACTTACTGCACTCTTTGCGTTCTTCATCTTACGAAAGTGCCCTGGTTCAACTCAGGAAATTGCCAGGAGTAGGACCAAAGGTACATCACATATTCACATTGCAAAATCTGCAAGAGATTTTGGTAAAAAAAAACCCCCAATTATTTGGAACAGAGCACTATGCAAGGAAGCTTACCAAGAGGTGTCACTATAGTCCGATAGTGTCATATTGCCTCGGTTATCATTGCTAAAATGAAGAGTACTGTGATAGAAAATAAGAAGGGAGAATACGTGGCTGCCCCTTCTTCATTCCGGTCCCCCCCCCCCCACCTTTATTCTCCTGTTATATCAACAGGTCCCGTGACACTGTGCTTTCTGTCCTAACTTTTCCTCCAGTCTTCCTATACTCACGACGTACTTGCAATGACTGCTACCACCCAGCTGGTTGTTCGTCCGTGCACTCAACACTCAATAATGTGGATGCCTGTATAGCTCGATATCTACAAACGTTGCTAATGAATCTACAGTATTCAAGATAACAGCAAATAGAGTATGTCAGGGGTCGAAATATTCGGATGCAGAGGGGCAAACTGCACTCTAAAATAGCACTTTGCACTCCAGAAGCAACTCGTGGAGTGCCAAAATGCACACCAAAGTTGAATTTTTCATAACTTTTGAACCGCACAAGCTACAGACTTGCAGTTTGTGGCATTTTAAACAGCTTGGAATTAGATTTCCTGTGACACCATTCCTTCCAAAGAAGTTGAACTCCCATTTTTTACTACATTTGGTTAAACTATGTGTATAGGTTTTTCAGTTGAATAGTGGCGTTAAGTCAGTTTTAAGCAAAGTGCAGGAAGACGGTAGATATTATTGAGATGCTGAACGTTAGAATTTACAATGGCCATAAAATAGGAGACCACAGTATTGGTTTACATTTTGGTTTTGCACCCCAGTAACTGATTTGGGGTGCAAATTTGCACCTGGTTCAAAATTTGGAAATTCCACCTGGTATGAGGAAAACAAGAAGGTTAGGGGAGAAGATGTTGGATCGTGTGATGAGAAGAATAAGAGTATCATGGAGTCTGGCATTCCATCTCATGCTTCAGGGTTATTCTCCCTTCTTCTATCCAGCTGTGAGCGGTTCCTTCCACCCCTACCTTTTTCCGATAGTCTAGTGTAGCAATTTGTTTTGTGATTTCCACGCAGTCTTCGTCTCATTGCTTTGCTGCTACTGCCCAAATGGTTATTAGCCAGACACTTTACTGCTTATTGCACATTGGATTAAAAAGGTTGGCTGAATGAGACCAAAAGTTGTTGGTCTGGGTATCCGGATTGATGAGGGAAGTCTTGCTGTCAACCTTTTCTGCCATATGTTTTACTGTCTTCGTATGGTATTGTTTCAGTATTGATGCTGCGCCCTTCTGCCCCCTCACCACAGGTGGCAGTTGAGCACTGATGATGTGACAAACGTGCCCATTCCGGGGACACAGCACTTCTTCTGTCCTGTTTCATTTTGTTATGTATACCTGTCGACAGCTGGGCTCTGGGTGGTGTCTATTTGTCGCCATCTACGCTCATCCATGTCCATCACACATTGGATTTGGTGGCAACCCTTTCGATAGCTTTCTTGGTTCGGTTCAGTGTACATTGTTTGCACAAAACTCACTAGGAAGCTTGGAGGTTGATGATGATGATTACGTCCCTTTCAGGTGTGTACAGGGTCTGCCATTGCCTGCCTAAGCCCCTTCTGCATCAGCCACTCCCTCTGGCCCCGTGGACATGGAGCTAGAGTGGGTGCTATACACATGAATCGAAATTCTATTGTTCTCCCAACACTGTTTTTGTAGATGAATCGACTGGCTCGATTTTGAACCTTATTGAATGTTTTTTTTTTAACGGAGAAATGTCTAGCAGAGGGAGGGACAATGTGTCTGCAGTTCCTTCCTTTTAAAGAAAACTACATTATATTGCATACAATTTTCCCATCAAGTAATTAATTACAAAGTTGAAAACACGAAGAAACACACTTGATGTCATAAAGTTCTGAATGACCACAATTTTCGACAGCCCAGATCAACTGTCATCAGGCGATTCGGAGGAATTTAAGGTCTCGTCGTCTGCTGTTGTTATTTGCAAATGGCGGTTGTTGGTGGCGTAGCTTCTGATACTTACCAGGCTCATTCCAGCGTTAAACTAGTCTTGCATGGAGATCACCTCACTTTAGATATTTAATATCTGCAGCTGATGGTCCGCGAATATTCATAAGTTGCTGCTGCTCTGTGACGTGAACCTGGATGGCTAGGAATTCTAGTTCCCTCAAATGCAAATCCATGGACAAATTCAACACTAGCAACGATGCCGTTTATATCCCATTCAGTCTCATGTTCTGTATCCATGTGGTAGCGTGTGACTGCGTTTTCTTCTTTATTACTTCTCATGTTCGTCATTACTCGGTTACACTCCTTTTCTTCTAAAGGAGAAAAGGGGGTGTGCAACGTAAACTGAGTTGCACTCCCCACATGCCACTCTGTATACCCTTTCTCTCATATCGACAGTCTTCTGAAGCGTCACTTCCTCTTATCGTCTGGGTTCACCCCATATTTTTATTCCCTTTAGTCCTCCTCTGTTTTTCTTTAAAGGGCAATCTATTAGGGTATCGTCTTTTCGGAAATAATAAGTCGAAACCCTGATGCTTCAACTTTCGCTGAATCTGCTCTCCCGGCTTCGTAGGGAAGTAAGACTCTCTCTTTGTGTCATTCACGAGGGCTGGGAGAGGAGATTCAGCGAGTGTTGAAGCTGCAGGGTTTCGACTTATTACTTACGAAAAGTTGTTAGCCTAAAAGATCATCTTTTAAAGAAAAACGAAAAGGGTGACTAATGGAAATAACACCATGGGGTGAATCCAGATGAGAAGAAATGACACTTTAAAAGATTGTCAATACAAGAGAAGGGATGTACAGCGTGCCAGTTGGAGTGCGTAACCGAGTAAGACAGCGTGTGCCGGACGTCATGAATAATACATAAAGACAAAAGCGGAGTCGCACTCCACCACAGAAACACGGGATACGAGATTGACTGGGAAAAACCAGTAGCGTTGCTAGTGTTGAATCTGTCCAGGGCTTTACATGCGAGTGGACTGGAGCAGCAACTGATGAATATTCATGGACCATCAGCTCCAGCTATTAAAATAATGTCTAGTGCGAGTTGATCTGCATGCAAGACTGGTTGAATGCTGTAACGTGCCTGGCAGGTATCGGAGGTTGCGGCACCAACAACCACCATTTACAATAACAGTAGCAGACGATATGATGTGAACCAGGAAACATTAAACAGGGTTCGTACACCAGAGACGAAACCATTTTCAAGGCCGTTTTGCCAACAAGATTATTAAAAATTACCTTTAAATAAATCCAATCTTTTTGATAGCCTATACTCTATAATTGAATAAACATTCATTTAAAAGTTATATATTTTGTCTCAATCGTGGGACATGATGTCTTTCCAATACCGCACTATACGTGAATACGAACGAAGGCACGTCGTGTCGTTAACAAAATATAAGCATTAGATTCATTTGCCATTTTTATATTTTTGAATTTTTTTATTTATCTATATTTTTTATTTATGAATTTAAGCATAAAGTGACTGTATTTCATCATACGCTAACAAAATTCAAGACTCTTACAAAAGAATGCAAATTTTCAAGGCTTTTCAAGCCTTGAATTTTTGGTTTTGAAATTTAAGGCTTTTCAAGAAATTCAAGGCCGTGTACGAACCTTGATTAAATTCTTCGAATTGCCTGATATGGACTGTCGAAAATTTGCGGAATTGTGGATAGAATCCCGAAATATATGAAATTGACGAGTGCATTTCTTCCAGTTTTTTTAACTTTGAATCATTAACTCTCATTGTAGTGGTAACGTTTCTGTTTGTTTATTCAATAATTATTAGTACCAATCTGTTTCACCATGCCTTAAGGTAGCCCAGTGCTGAAAATGTTTGAGGTATACTTGTGAAGAAGGTTCACTGCGAAAGTCGACTCTTAAAATTGCCTTTCCACATTCACAGGTTGCCGACTGTATTTGTCTCATGGCTCTAGACAAACCGGAAGCTGTTCCAATAGATGCTCACATCTTCAAAATTGCTGTAAAGCATTATTTACCTCATCTAAAAGATAGAAAATCACTTACTCAAGTTGTTTATACTGAAATAGGTAAGTCAATTTTCTAGTAAACTAGTACAAAGAGTATTATTGTGCTTAGGGTTCTTTTCAACTGTTGAGGTTATCTCGGGACTGATAACAGCAAGTGGTAGATCTTTTACATTGGGGCCATTCAAAAACCATGTGGTCGGTTGGCCGGGGGGGGGGGGGGGGCGCGGCCACAAGTAACCACAATGGTGGAGGGGGCTTTCCAAGTAAACCACGGGGCTACTGTATTGAAGGGAAAGCCCGTATCTCCAATGGACTGGTGATTTACCGTACAAGACGCTCTACGCATAGCATATCACTCAGCCTTACATTGTTCTTAAATATTGTTCCTATATTGACCTTAACGTCTCAGCTCTAGTCAACGGAACAGAATTTCCCGCACAGTGGTGAAAGACACCGCGGCTTGTCGTAGAAATCTTCAACAACATAAGACTGCGTTTCCTTCACTCGTACTAAATTCATTCAAATAGGTGGCTAAAATGTCGAGTGCTTCGCTGGGATAATTCAATGCAGTGATAGCCTACGTGATAATAATGAACGTAGGCTATTAGGTTATTATTTTCTACTTTCCGTCTCGGTTACAAATCTCGGATGAAGTTTAGTCTAGCGGCCATTGCAGGATCGCCAAAAAATTGGTGAAAATATTTCGTACAATGAATCAATCAGCTGCATTTATTAGTGGAGTATGGGGGTACTTTGTTGGGTTTCTCGGGTCGAACACTATCATTTCACCAAATTTGGTACTGCACAATAACGCTAATTTTATTGAAGTGGTACTGCATTTGTCGAAAACACTAACGGTGCATTTTTTTTTAAGTACGTAGGGTGGGGAGGGGGAGTGTTTGGCTATGAGCAACGTGTTTTTTTTGGGGGGGGTTCAAGATCTGACCACACCGGGAGGGGAAGGGGGGTTAAAAATGACTTGGAAAAAACGGCCGCATAGTTTTTGAATGGCCCCATTCCACAGATGACATGACCACAAGCACATTTCAAGTAAACACAAGATTGCTTGTTAGACGTTAGAAATAAAGTGTAAGAAAGACAAAATAAAACCATGTTGAACTGTTTTAGGGTTAGTTAAAGGAAAAGGGCTTGGGACATCTTTTCATGATCATTTAAAATGTGTTGTAAAGTTAAGTATGTTACTACCGCAGAACATGCTGAGCTAACAATTTGTCAAATGACTCATTTGCAGGTACCACCTTTAGAAACATATTCGGTCCATATGCTGGATGGGCGCAAGCAGTAAGTATACACACAATTACAGTAGACCCTCTATTACCTTAACTGGGACTCGGAGGTGGGGGGAGGAGCCCAGGAGGATCATTTAATGTACATTAGGGTGTGCGAGTAGAATAGTTTTAATTCGAGTCAGCCGAGTTTGCAACAGAAGAATTGAGTATCTAGCAGAGTTCGAGTATTTGGTGAAAACACTGATTTTGCAAGTATCTTTTTTTTTTAATATTTCTTAGTGTAATAACAACTAAGATGCTGCTTAAAGGACTCTATGGGTCAACGTGTACTACTTGTTTTGAATGGTTTGAGCCACTGGGAGCCGACACGGACATCATCATACCAACAACAGACACGGATAAAGGGTGAAAACACCGGAATGCCAACTAATAAAGGTAATCGTCCATTTTCACTTCACATCAACTTTTAACTCTTTCTGCCAGATTGATTTGTTTTGGGTTGGATTCGCTTTACGCAAAAAGCTACATTTATACTCCAGATACCAAGATAGCCGCCCCACCTACAGTAGGGGCTACAGGGGAGGGGCAATATAACCCCAAAACCTCCCAAAACGACAAACCGAAGAGAAACCAGACCGCAAAATTTTAGCCAATTTCAATTTACAACCACCCACTTTTTGACGAGTTTCTGCTCTAATATGGACATACGATACGTCTTTACTCTTTACAATCACTGAAGTCTCCCCTTGCCTACCGCTAAGTTTGCTTATTCCAAAAATTACTACTTTTCAGGCTGCTTATGAAATAGCACTTTCAGCATGAATGAAATCGGTCGCCATTGCTCTCGTATCATTCACTTGTAGAACTGCGGTCCCATCTTCTTTCTAAAATATTTGAAAAGCATAATGGCCCGTAACCACAAGTTTCGTAGCCAAGTGTTGCTTCAAATTAAAATTTTCGATTTTTTATTGCACGAAACAGCCAAAATGGCTGAAACAGTCGCTGCTCGTGACATTTATTTACTACTGTATAGCTACTGCGGTACATTGGCCAACAAGTGCACAGGAAGGTTTGACTGCAGTTTTAGAACAATACGAGAGCAATGGCGGCTAATTTCATGTACGCTGAAAGTGCTATTTCGTAAGCAGCCTGAAAAGTAGTAAGTTTTGGAATAAAGCAAACTTAGCGGTAGGCAAGGGGAGACTTCAGTGATTGTACAGATGTACCGTATGTCCATATTAGAGCAGAAACTCGTCAAAAAGTGGGCATTTGTAAATCGACATTGACTGAATTTTGCGGTCTGGTTTCTCTTCGGTTTGTCATTTTGGGGGGTCTTTGGCGTTCTATTGCCCCCTCTCCCGTAGCCATCAGTATAGGTGGGGCGGCGATCTTGGTATCTGTAGTATAAATGAAGCTTTCCGCGTAAAACGTATCCAACCTAAAGCAAGTCGATATGGCAGAAAGAATTAAAAGTTATTGTGAAGTGAAAATGGACGATTACCTTTATTAATTAGCAGTCCGGTGTTTTCGCCCTTTATCTATGTCTGTTGGTGGCATGTTGTTGTCTGTGACGGCTCCCTGTGGTTTGAGCTAGTGGCTTTTAATTTACACAACCTGAAAGCTCTCATCGAGACGATGAATTTGGTATATTGCATTTTTACCGTTTGGATGCAAGCGACGAGCTGAGTACAAGTTGCATACTCGGCTCGAATCGAATCTTTCGAGTATTCCATGTCCATAATGTACATGCATAATAGGGATGTGCGATACTCGAAAAATTCGAACCGAGCCGAGTATGAAATTTGTACTCTAAAAAAAACTCGAATCCGGCGAAAATGCGATAACTTCGCCAATTTTTAACCGATTTTGACATTACAATATACCAAATCAATCGTCTCGACGCGAGCTTTCCAGTGGTTCAGATTAAAAATCAGTAACAACAAACAATTTTGAAGCTATGTCCTTCAACTGGAAAACCATGACCCACACAGTCAACCTAGCACCATCTTTGTTCTTATTATCTTAACAAATTTAAGAGAAACTTGGAAACAAAATATTTCCATCAAATACTCGAACTCTGCTCGAATTTAAATTTTTTTACTCGCACATCCCTAATGCATAACAAAGAAATTACGCACTTTTTTTAGTATAACTGTGTTTGGGAACTGGGCTTTAACCAAAATGACTTTAAGAAGATTTTGGATTTGATTGCACCCAGAAACAGAAATAAAATAAGTGCGACATCTCATTCATGTCTAAAACCATTTTCTAAATTTT